>ML315300.1:0-25890 GCA_005239505.1 Nicotiana paniculata
CCGAAATACCGAACCGAAATTCTTAAATACCGAACCGAAGTACCGAATGCCCACCCCTAATTTCAACTGCCAACTAAGCTTCTTATTCCTTTTACCTCGACCAAGCTCTTGTTCAGTATTTCCTTCAACCTCCATAGACAAACCCTCATCAATACTCATTTGTGTACTTTGAGGAGTAGGAGTAAGAATAGAAAATGATGGATCATCATAACCAATACTATCTCTCTTCCTTTTCCTAGTATACTGGTTAAGAGCTTCATCTTTGTTTTTCTCTGCAAACAATACTATATATATACATTAGTTTACTACAAGTCGTCAAATGAAGAGACAAAAACTAAGAACATTATTTTTGAAATGTACTGGCAGTTTCAATTATGAATATAATATTTAGGACACAATCAATATATGTCTAGTTCACACTCCCTTCTTGTATTTTTTTCAACAGACAATTGAGCTGATATATTGGTTGCATTTTATTTATCTTCCAACTGCACATGTTCTTCAATTGCAAATTCACAAGATTCTGCAAAATATTCATAATTAGAACTTATTATTATTCATTGATTAAAACAAACATGTATAAAATTAAAAAAAATAAATTGTCTAACCTTTTGCAACTGTCAAGATCATCCCAGTTAAATCATTATCTTCACTAGCATTTTCTTGGCTTCCAATATTGTCGGTAAGAGAGCGAGGTGTAGAGAGATCACATGTTGCATCTATGCATTTGGAAACAATCTCACTTATGCTTGTTCCTTGGGTATTTTCTAAGTCTTGAGATTGTACTCCACTTCTCTCTTGATACTCCACTCCATCTTCTTCCACACCTTCAAAAGATTTTGTAACATTTTACAATAAATCCCATTCTAATAGTTCACCGCAACCAACATTCAACATATCATGAAAATTCCATCTAACCTTGATTGGCACAATTTTGAACTCCAAAATTCTCTTTATATGAGAGACGTGTAGACATATCATATGTTCCTTCTATATATTTGCATACAATCTCACTGACACTTGTTCCCAATGGACTTTCTAAATCCTGAGATTGCACTCCACATTTACAAATTTTTTCTGTTACTCCTGTCTCTTTTGGATTTTCCTGGTCTTGACATTCTACTACATCTTGAACTTCCACTCCATCAATAGATTCTACATATATTTGTAATCACAAAAACGTTTATATGTATTACGCTATTGAATATAAACTTCAATGACAAAAAATTCAAAATCTATATCTAACATTTCCCAATTTCAGTGCCAATATCAGTTTCATCATTTAGATGTGCATCTCTATAATCGCTTTCATATTGAACTTCTGCATGCACATCCATATCATCACATCATCACCACCTGCATCCTTGTTAATTGTAACAGTAGGTTCTGTACCATCACAATGCTCATCAACTCCATCTTTAGTAATTGGAACAATAGATTCTATCTCTATGTTCCTTTCATCAGGTTTCATAAAAATCTTCAACAAAGTATCAATCTTTCATCCTAGACTTTTCTTTAAATCCTGTGAAATAAACTAAGTTAGAAAGTTAAGGACATGCAGTCCTAAACTTTAAGTTACAAGTAAAAAAGTTAAGGACATGCAATCCTTAACTTAGAGTAACAAGTTCAAAAGTTAAGGACACTTGGTCCTAAACTTCAAGTTTCAAGTTCAAAAGTTAAGGATATGTTTGAATTCCAAGTTAAAAAGTTAAGGACAATAGGTCCTGAACTTCAAGTTTCAAATTGAAAAGTTAAGGACACTTGGTCCTATACTTCAAGTTTCAAGTTCAAAAGTTAAGGACAGACAGTCATTAACTTATAGTTACAAGATCAAAAGTTAAGGACAATAGGTCCTTAACATTAATTTTCAAGTTCAAAAGTTAAGGACATGCATTCCTTAACTTTGAATTCCAAGTTCAAAAGTTAAGGACACATGGTCCTTAACTTTGACTTACAAGTTAAAAAGTTAAGGACACAAGGACACTTGGTCCTGAACTTCAAATTTCAAGTTCAAAAGTTCATGACAAATGGTCCTGAACCTAGACTTAGAAGTAAAAAAGTTAAGGACAAGCAGTCCTTAACTTTGAGTTACAAGTTCAAAAGTTAAGGACACAAGGTCTTGAACTTAGACTAACTGAAATTAATGATATTACTTTGATATCATTTTGAATCTTTTTTTTCTAATACAGATATTTTCTGATTTATTCTAGTAACTTCAGCCTGCAGATCCTTTTTAAACTTCCTTGATAATCTCTGAATCAAAAACCATAAAAATAAAAAAAGTCTCTTAAGCAAAAAACAATCAAATAAAAAACTAATGCTATTCAAAGACAGAAAACTTACTTTAACAATTTCCTTAAGCATGGCTTCATCAAATTGTGTGGAAGAAGGCATTGAGCTTTGATCTTGAGAAATTGACTCATGCACACTAACAGGCTCTGCATTTTCTTCACAAGAAACAAATGGTGCCAACTCGATAAATTTATACACCTATTATATAACAAAAAAAACACAAGTTTTCAGAACTAAAACACATAAACAAAAAAATAACTAGTAATTAGATTAACTTACATTTTTATTATGGAAGTATTTTTTACACAGAGAATCATATTGTGGATATTTCATATCCGAATAACATAACATCCGAGGAAAACCACATTCTCAGAAGTTCACAAATTTTTGTTCCTGGAAAATAGGCAATACTTCCATAATCCAAACACAAAAAGCAAAAGGAAAGCCAAATATAGTGTAGCTATGCTTATCTTTATCTTTGTCTTTGTCTTTCTTTTTTTTCATTCTCATTCTCATTCTCATTCTCATTGGGCTTCAAACAACTCTTCAATGATTTTAATAACGTTTCATACCAAAGAGAGCCCAATTGAAAGAAGACCAGAGTTCATCATCATCTACAATTTTCATTATCTGCTCGGACACATTCCTATTCTTTCGCTTCCCCATCAAAACAGATTCAACAAAATAAATTGTTGCCAATTTCACAGCATCATCATCGCTGTCTACAAATGATGCAGATGTACCATCTGGGTGACTAGTAATAAAATTAAACAAATCACCCAACTCAACTCTATCCTTTCTGGAGAAATAGACTTTCGAAAGCCTATTTTCTTTTTCATGCAAACCTTTGATGTCCAGTAAAGAAGAACAATTCAAACCAGTAATTATATGAAATGCTTTACGTGTAAACTTAATTTCATGGTCAAAAACCTTGAATGTTATCGAATTAGGATCATTATTTACAATTTCTGAAAGTAATACACAGTGAATAAGTTTACCACAGAACTTCACACTTTGTAATCAGAAAAAGTTTCCAAAAATACCATTCCCTCAACTTCTTCCACTGCCTGTTCGACAAAAAACTTTTTATTGTTTCCTTATACTGTAAATCTCCTTTCCAATAGCTCATTAAATTACGCTAAACATCAAACTCGAACACACGATCTCCTTCCATTAGCACACTACAAAGAAGGAAAAAGAACATAAAAGATTATGACTAAAAGATTAGGACTTACAATTACACGTTGAAAACTTCAGGGCACTTGGTCATGAGCTTCAAGTTTCAAGTTAAAAAGTTAAGGGCAGGCAGTCCTTAACTTATAGTTTCAAGTTCAAAAGGTAAGGACAATAGGTCCTGTACTTCAACTTTCAAGTTCAAAAGTTGAGGACACTTGGTTCTTAACTTATAGTTTTAAGTTGAAAAGTTAAGGACACTTGGTCCTTAACTTCAAGTTTCAAGTTCAAAAGTAAAGGACACTTGGTCCTTAACTTTGAATTCCAAGTTCAAAAGTTAAGGACAATAGGTCCTGAACTTCAACTTTCAAGTTAAAAAGTTAAGGATACTTGGTCCTTAACTTCAAGTTTCAAGTTAAAAAGTTAAGGACATGCAGTCCTTAACTTATAGTTTCAAGTTGAAAAGTTAAGGACACTTGGTCCTGAACTTCAAGTTTCAAGTTCAAAAGTAAAGGACACTTGATCCTTAACTTTGAATTCCAAGCTCAAAAGTTAAGGAAAGGCAGTCTTTAACTTATAGCTTCAAGTTGACAAGTTAAGGACACTTGGTCCTGAACTTCAAGTTTCAAGTTCAAAAGTAAAGGACACTTGGTCCTTACCTTTGAATTCCAAGTTCAAAAGTTAAGGACAATAGGTCCTGAACTTTAACTTTCAAGTTCAAAAGTTAAGGACACTTGGTCTTTAACTTCAAGTTTCAAGTTAAAAAGTTAAGGACAAGCAACCCTTAACTTCAACTTTCAAGTTCAAAAGTTAAGGACACTTGGTCTTTAACTTCAAGTTTCAAGTTAAAAAGTTAAGGACAAGCAACCCTTAACTTCAACTTTCAAGTTCAAAAGTTAAGGACAATAGGTCCTGAACTTCAACTTTCAAGAAAAGTTAAGGACACTTGGTCCTTAACTTCAAGTTTCAAGTTAAAAAGTTAAGGACATGCATTCCTTAACTTATAGTTTCAAGTTGAAAAGTTAAGGACACTTGGTCCTTAACTTTGAATTCCAAGTTCAAAAGTTAAGGACATGCAGTCCTTAACTTATAGTTTCAAGTTGAAAAGTTAAGGACACTTGGTCCTGAACTTCAAGTTTCAAGTTCAAATGTAAAAGACACTTGGTCCTTAACTTTGAATTCCAAGTTCAAAAGTTAAGGACATGCAGTCCTTAACTTATAGTTTCAAGTTGAAAAGTTAAGGACACTTGGTCCTGAACTTCAAGTTTCAAGTTCAAAAGTAAAGGACACTTGGTCCTTAACTTTGAATTCCAAGTTCAAAAGTTAAGGACAATAGGTCTTGAACTTCAACTTTCAAGTTCAAAAGTAAAGGACACTTGGTCCTTAACTTTAAGTTAAAAGTTAAAAAGTTAAGGAAATGCAGTCTTTAACTTATAGTTTCAAGTTGAAAAGTTAAGGACACTTGGTCCTGGACTTAAAGTTTCAAGTTCAAAAGTAAAGGACACTTGATCCTTAACTTTGAATTCCAGGTTCAAAAGTTAAGGACAATAGGTCCTGAACTTCAATTTTCAAGTTCAAAAGTAAAGGACACTTGGTCCTTAACTTTGAATTCCAAGTTCAAAAGTCAAGGACAATAGGTCCTGAACTTCAACTTTTTGTTCAAAAGTTAAGGACACTTGGTCCTTAACTTTGAATTCCAAGTTCAAAAGTTAAGGACAGACAGTCTTTAACTTATAGTTTCAAGTTGAAAAGTTAAGGACATTTGGTCCTGAACTTCAACTTTCAAGTTCAAAAGTTAAGGACACTTGGTTTTTAACTTTAAATTCCAAGTTCAAAAGTTAAGGACACTCAGTTCTTAACTTTGAGTTCCAAGTTCAAAAGTTAGGCCCTTAACTTTTATGAACACATTTAACTAAAAATTCAAAAACCCAGTTAGCTTATGAATTTGTACGAATATTTTTATGAAATGTCATTACATAACCAAATATATTAATTAAACCACAAACACATTTCAATACCAAAAATTCATAAACAAGGGTAGCTTATGAATTCGTACGTATATTTTTATGAAATGCCACTACATAATCAAATATATTAATTAAACCACAAACACATTTCAATACCAAAAATTCATAAATACAGGTAGCTTATGAACTCGTACGACTATTATTATGAAATGTCATTACATAATCAAATATATTGATTGAACCACAAACATATTTCAATACCAAAATGTTCTGAATAACTTCCTCAAAAAAATCCGCTCCTTATTCCACACTGAATCAAGTTATAATAATTATTTTTGAAATATCACACATACTTGAGGTCAAACACATCATTGATCACGAATACAAATATACAAAAAGAAAAATGCATAAAATCAACATAAAAAACAAATCAGTTCACTGGGTCGATGCAGAGAAGATGACAAAGGAGAAGAGATTAAGTGCAACAAACTACACGCAGAGAATCGCTGGGCAGGAATAAAATCGAACAATTGCATGCAAGGAACGATACTGATACTAAGGGAGCGAAATTTGCCTCTGAAATTTTGGCTCTCAAATTTTGCCTCTGAACGTATAAAATAAGGGTTTAGGAATATAAGAATAGAAGAAAGGGTAAACCTGTCTTTTTAAACTAATTTTAATAGAGTAATGACTATTTTTGCTCGGCATTAGAACTGGTGGATAAAAAATAAACACCACCTTAGTTAGTGGCTACCACACGCCATTTTTATTAAAAATAGTCGGTGAATATATAATATATGTATTATATGTGTATATTTATGTATAATAATTGTATAGTTTATGTATATGAATAGAAAAAGTAAACAATTAATATGACCGGCTATTGGCGTAAAGATCCCAGGTAAAAAAGCACGACCCAGTCTCTTTTAGTAGCTATGCACTCTATTCTCGGGAATATACTTGCTCCCTGCTCTAGTGCTTTATAAATTGGTTAGCGCGAAGACTCGACGCTCTCCGAATTCTCTATATAAATTTCTATGACTGAAAGACGTGTCCGATTTGATATACTAAACTACTCCTATTTGCTGAAAATCATTCACACGTGACTGCTAATTTTATTTCGTCCTTTTAGAACATTCGAACACGAATTTGTCGATCATAAATCTCAGGTCAGAACTAATTCAATTGCTTCATTTTATATTTTCGATTTATTTTGATGATATTTTTGTCAGCTGACATTTTCCACTATTTCTTCCCATTTGGAATGCATACATGGAGCGAGTTATTGTATTTACTTAGCTTGAAGCAATGCAAAACGATTTTGATTTTTTTTTTTTAGCCCTGGGTGTCCGAGTCTCTTATAGCCCCGACTAATTCCAGGGGTGCACAGTCCCTCGGCAAGGAGTTTCCCACAAGTGCACCACGGTTAAATCAGGTTTTACCCAGTCCGATGGCCCTCAAAAATTGTTTACACTTAGTGGGTTTCGAACTTGAGACCTTGAAAGGGAGCAAACCAAAAAAAAAATGATTTTGATTTTTATGAGGTTTTTGTTTGCTTGTATGAGCGTATATTTGTGGATGATGAACTAATAGATACGTTAGGTTTGATTTTGTGGAAAATGTGTAGCTAGCTGGTCGTAGAAACTGAATCTTGAGGATAACGAGGAAGGACTATGATAATGGAATTTGTAGATTGGGACATAAAAGGATCCATAATTTGAACTTTAGGTTTCGCCTTGGGGATTCTACCATAACTCTGCCCCAACTCATTTGATTTAATGGTTCGAAATAAATTATTTGTACTTATGTAGTAAATAATATATGGAGTCTGAGCCAAAGCTCCTAGGTTCGGATGAACCTGTAACTAACACCTGACATCTGTCTCTGGATTGGTATGTGTACTATAGAAATCATGAAGTTATTTGGACCCGTGGAAGAAGGAAGAGTGTGGATATGTATGCATTTATGCATGATGGACAAGTGGCTACGTCAGGTGTGATTTTGTGGAAAACTGTGTAATGAGGTGGTTGTAGATACTTAATTTTGGGGATAATGAGGAAGGATGGTAATGGAAATGTTTTTGTAGTACTATTTTTTGTAGATTGGATGAGTATTATAGACTTTGGGAAGGTATTTGGAGTTGCGGAAGAAGGAAAAGTGGATACCCAAGGGTGTAGCCTAGTGGTCAGTGAAGTGTCTGGCGAACCATGAGGTCTCATGGTCAAATCCCATCGGAGACAAACAAAACTAGGTGATTTCTTCTCATCTGCCAATCTTTGTAAGTAGAGTTACGTAGTACTTGTGGTAGCGGAAATATGGTGGAATAGTCAAGGGTCGAGGGGTAACACAAGCTGGCCCGAACTGTTGACACCCAATTTGTCCCTCATTTCTTTTAAATTATTCATTTAAGCTTCTAATATCACTAATAATGTAAGAATAGTAATTTTACCATTTTTAGCACAAACTAGACCTAATTATTATTATTTACCTAATATCACTATTACTAAATCATTAATGTTGTTATTACTACTACTACACTATATATTATTATTATTATTATTATTCTTATTTTCAATATTTATGTTTTGCAAAAAAGGCATCTTATTCTCATCTATTTTATCAAGTAATAACACTTCTCTACTTCTACATTTAAAAAAAAAAAAATTACTTAATGCTATAGTATTTTAGTTAGAAAACTAGCATAGTAATAATTTTGCAGTGTCTTTTACTTGTTTTAATACTAACAACTATTGCCTATATAATATTAATGTGATATAGAATTATTATGTTTTCCAAGCTAGAAGCCCACAAAATTCAATCCCTAATAGCCCAATCTTGAACTTAAATTTTAGACTATTTTGGCCCCCAAAAAAAAAATCAATATCAGCAGCCCATTAGCCTAATTACTAGGTCTTCTAAGTTTCTTCCTCCTCAATATCAGCCCTTTTCTTCTTCCTTTCCATTTCAATGAAAGTTTTCATCTCCATCCAATGCAAAGCAGAATTTGTCATGCCAATTTTGAGTAAATATTTACTTCTCTCATCTGCAGCAAGACCAGTCAACCGAAGAAGCCAAATGCCTTTAAGATTTTCGAAGTAAAACACGTGAATCCGTCCAAACCTCCAACGTTCTGATGTGTTGACCAAGATTTCAAATCCGAAATTTCAAGTTCCCACTCTTCAAAAACCCTAGACTCTTTCCTATAAATAAGACTATTTTCTACAAGAAAGGGGGATTTTTCGGCCGCCCTTTTACCCCAAAAATTGATGTCGAATCTGCTTTTGTCCGAGAGGAAGGAGCGGGCTTGAAATCGGAGTTCGACAGTGCATCTAAGATTTGCGCCTCAGTCCGCTGCCGTGCAAAAGGTCCGTGGCTTTAAATTTCCTCCTACCGATTTATTTATTTTAATTATTATTTTAAGTTTCGTAATAAATGCTTTTGCTTAAGAATATGATTTATAACTTGATTTCTATGTATAAATCATTCTGTGGGAATTATTTGGTTGAGAAATCATGATTTGCGCTTCGTCGTGTATTCTGGCCGTAGAGAGTTTGAATAAGAATGACACATGTTTGACTAAATGCTCATATGAATTTGTCTGTGAAATTTGTTGATAGCACATCCTGATTATTAAATCTTTAGGTAATATGTCAATTTTTTCCAGTTACTTAAGAACCATGTTTATAGTCCATGAACTTGTATGGATTTGCCGTCATTTAACTTACTTAAACGTCATACAGAAGTACTCTGCTAAAATGTTACTTGATAAAAGAATGATGTCGGAATGGCTTAGAAGTCATGCTGATAGGATTCTTAATGTATCACTTGAAATAAACTGCATCGACAGAAATGTGCTTTCAATTTGCTTGCTGCTTTAGAAATATCACGCCTATAGGTATTTTGTTACTCGACTGACTATCTGGATGAGTTTTATTTTAGGGATGATGCATTTTAGGATGCCATGAATTATGGTCATAAAGTTAAATGCACAAACCATCTAAGAATGTGCTTAATAGAACAACCACCGTTTAATTAATCAAGTAATGGAAAATATTCTGTAAATATCCTAACATATTTGCTTACTACTCTTAAGATGTTAAGAGTTTTTCTTAGGTTGAATAATTAAACCACATGACACTTTCTTTTGCTTAAGAAAACTACAAATGAACTCTCATGTGATCTTTACCATTAGATATCATGCTTAGGACTTCTTCTTGTGTGTTTCACAGAAACTGATTGTAAGAAGCTTAAGCTTGACTGTATGGACTTGAAACAGTTCTGGTGTCATATCAATAAAATGAAGACTTCTTTATTTTACTACCACCAACAGTGTATGCCTTTGGATATCCCATTTGTTAGCAAATATGTTTTGCTCTAAGAGTTTATTGTCAGAAATCTTGTACGAGTCAAACTAGATATTTCTGAAGATAAGCACATTTTATGTGTTAATAAGCTATTTCTTTGGTTGTACATGCTATTTTATAACAAATGCTTTCTCCATACTTGTATACTATATTACCAACTTGGATAGATGTTCATAAATCATTTAGGATAGTTAAGGCATGTTTAAACAAGTAAGAATATCCTGTCATAGTTAAATACATGTAGATACTAAACCTTAAAATCTGTCTTCAAGCATTTTTACATCATTTAGTAGTTCATTCATTGCCTAGAATTCATTCCGATAAGTTTAAATAATTCTCAGTTAACTCAAATTAGAACTTTTTGAGTTCGGACTTTAGTACAGATTCCAACAATATGTTTAAAGTTGATGTTCTAATTAGTGCATTATGCTAGAAAAACTTTTGAGCTTACTGTTTCTATAAGCTAAATGATAATGATGTTCTCATTTGGTTGTTTCATATACAGCGAAATATTGAACTTCTCTTTCTAATTTTCTGTTTTTCCTTTCTTTTGCATATGCTCGTGGAGAAAACCATGGAGTCTTAATGCAAGACTCGCCCATACCCGAGCATGGAGTCAATACAACACATTTTCCTCGAAGGCACCGGATAGCGAGAAAACAAGCGAATCGCTTGGGGTCGCCTATGGCGGCTTTTGTTTTTTTACTTACTCTGCCTGTTTGTTAATCTGAGTGATTTGTTTTATTTGGACCTATGATTGATAATTTATTTTATCATATAGGATTACTACTATAATCTTGGAAAAGTATCTTGTCGAATAATGACGTAAAAGGATACAATTAGTATTTTGGGGTTTATCTTATATGGGATTTGGTAACTAAATCTTATTTTGTTTGTGGCATTTAACAAATTGCCTATTTTATCAATTTTAAGAGCTCTTTAACATCAACAATTTGAATTTAAGTTCAAATCTGCCAATGGCCAGTTTAATTTTGCCAACATCTAATATAGAGATACTTAAGATTTTTAGCAACATTTGGCCATAAGAAACTGTTCCCTTTTTCATTGTTTAAGTTCAATTCATCTTAAAAAAGGGGGTCTTTGGAACGTTCTTTTGGGCAGATGTACAACTAAAGTTTATACTTATTTTGTAACATTTTAGTATATGAAATATATTATCATATGTTATTTTTCAACTATGTATTAAAAAAAATAAAATAAAATTAAATTATGCAGTTTTATTGTCACATTAGATTAATTAACCAAAGTTTGGCCGGTTAACCGTTATTAATGGATCATATAGGGTGCCTTAATAACCTTCCCTATATGATTAATTAGAACCCTTACCTAGAATCTCTAAAACTAAGCAGACCATATAAAACAGAGTTAACTTTAAGCACTATTTAGCTAAAATTGGTGTCCTAATTCACCGTTAAAGTAATTAGGTGGCGACTCTCTTTTATTTCATCAAACCTCAGAGTTACCAATATGTTATACTCTAGTTTGACCCGTGTTAAAATGGGGTATAACACGAACACCTCTGTCATCAAAAAAGAAAAAAAAGGAAGGAAGATTGTGGATACGTGATACAACGAGCAGGGGATTTGGCATTTTTGTTTGCTGCTTGGATTGGCTTTCTTTTTGTGGGAGGCAAAGAGTGTTTATTGCAGCAGAACGCAATCATTATCTTTTATCCACATAAAAAATGAATGTAATTGTTGTTTATCATCTGAAGTTAGAGCATTCATGTTGGTGTAAGGACTGTCTGCTCCAGTTTTATTGTTTTGCATTCAGTAATGTAACGATTTTACAACTGAAAGTTGAAATCGGGAAGAGAAAGTGTAGTTTTGGGGTGAATTGAATGGCAGCATGACTTTGCAATACAGATACATGACAGTTACTAATAACTGTAGCAAATTGGTATATATTGACACTGACTCCCCATTCAATTCCATTAACCATGAATCCTTTTTTTCCTGGCTGGAAAATACCACTTGCAGAAATGCAGGGTAAGGTTGCATACAATAGACTCTTGTGGTCCGGCCCTTCCCCGCACCCCGCGCATAGCGGGAGCTTAGTGTACCGGGCTGCCCTTTGCGGAGGTGGTTGTAATGAGGAAATAAGATAATAAGATTGACCTAATTCACTTGCTTTTTAATTAGTTGATCCAAAAAAAATCTGTTAAGTAAAATGCTTATATGATCCCATATGTTTAGTGAATTATGGTCTTTTATTAGTATAATAATCTGTTCTATTAAACAGGCTGGCTTTAGGCGAGGAATTTCTGAAATATGTTACATTAGCTGTATGCAAAGAAGAACTTTTTGCTAATGGCTTCAAGAGCAATATTGAGAAGGAAGAGGAACCTCTTTGATTCTACTGTGAGACCTCATACTTTCATTCGAGGTTTTTCGTGCTATGAGAACTGTGGATCATCTAAGGCTTCTAATTCTTGGGATTGGTGCTCTACAGTAACTCATCAACCTCAAAATGCAGATAACAAAAAGGAAAGAAATTCAAATCCACTAACCGAAAACGAGTTACTAAAAGTATGGGGAAAACGTGTCCTATCCAATTCATCTGAAATTCCAGCCTTGGGTCTGAGAGTAGGAAGATATGGGTCTCTTTCTCCTTTGGGGACCAGGTGGATGACAGACCATCAACGATATTCGACAGCTGCAGCAGGTCAACCTGATTTCGGTAAAGGAAATGATAAGGATGAAGAACCAACTGTTAGACAGAAGAAAGAAGCTTCACCAGAAGAATGTGATGAAGCAGTTGAAGATTTAACCATGGCCAAAGCCAAAGCCAAAGCTAAACAGCTGCAAGATTCACAGAATGGTATTCAACCTATACTTAAGAAAATTTGGGCTGTGCTATTAGGGATTGGTCCTGCTTTGAGAGCTGTTGCTTCAATGAGCAGGTTGAAAATCTATTTTATTCCTATATAACAGATCGATAATGTTCTATACATATGTATTAAGTCACTTTTTGCACTTATTCTAGGGAAGATTGGGCAAAAAAGATGCGACATTGGAAGGATGAATTTAAGTCAACAATGCAACACTATTGGTTGGGCACTAAACTGCTATGGGCTGATGTTAGGATTTGTTCAAGGCTGTTGTTAAAGACAGCCAATGGGAAAAGTCTTTCCCGGAGGGAAAGGCAACAACTAACACGGACAACAGCTGATATTTTTAGGCTGGTTCCTGTTGCAGTATTTATTATTGTTCCATTTATGGAGTTCTTGTTGCCGGTATTCCTGGCAGTGTTTCCCAACATGCTGCCATCAACCTTCCAAGATAAGATGAAAGAAGAGGCAAGATTTGTGCCAATTGTTCCAGCGGCTATTTTCTTTTGTGCTAAAACTTGATTGCTGCTCATTCTGTTTCTCTATCTCTGACGCCAAATTTTGTGACAGATTCCACGTGTTTGCAAAATTATAAGTAAAATAAAATTTCAATCAAGATAGTAACTATGAATAATTTTTTCTTTGAAACAGGAAAAGAATGATTTGCTTTCTTTCCTATTCCCTTCAGAGAAAAATACCCTCTGTTATGGCCTGACTTTCCCTTTGATTAGTCATCTGAGGACATGATTAGCATTTCCTTTTAATGATAAGCTCCTTTAGTCACTTAATTTGAAGGATATCGTGGAGGCATGATACGCTTAAAAAAAACTTTTACCTAACTACCCCTTGCTTCCCCCTTTTAAGTAATGTAGATGCTCCATGATGTCTGAGCTCTTGGTCTCCGTGGTAGCTTAAGGATTGAAAGACATGGAATGCTTTACTTCATGAGTTAGCATGTGCTGTTTGTCTAGATTGCTATCCTTGACAAATTCAATTATAAGAGTTATAGGCCTTTTATAATCCAAATCTCCTGGAGGTAAGTCAGTTCTCAAGATAATATGAGTCCTTGGATATAGTAGTGGAAAAAAGCTTTGTGGTAAAACAGTGGGGGAGAAAGCATTATATGGATTGGTGTAGGGGGCAAAGCTTTTCATTTGTTTATTCTAGCACTTTAATATGGAGCCTTCTGTGCTTGATATATTCAAACCAGCTGCAGGTTGTATTATACATTAGACTGTCATATGTTCTTTGTTATACTTTTAGGGTCTGATCTCTTTTTCTCCAAGGAAATGCTTGGAAAAGACTAACTTCTGTTTCTATTTAGTTAGCTTCTGTTTGATAGGCTTGTATATAGTTATGTCTGCTCATGAAACTGTGTAACAGGGACAATCCAGTTAATAGGTGGTTGGACAATATTTGGTTGGAGTTGAAAAAAAATGTGCCATGTTGAAGTTAAAAAATGAGTATTGGAAGTTGTTTAGTGTTTACGAACAATGGGTATCTCTGGTTGGTCAGATGTGATTTTGTAGGCTTTTTATTTCCATTAAACTCTGAGTATGCACATCCTTATAGTGTTTCAATTGCTCAAATTCAGGAGGCTCTGAAAAGGAAGCTGAATGCTAGGATTGAATATGCGAAGTTTCTACAAGAAACAGTCAAAGAGATGGCAAAGGAAGTTAAAAACTCACGAAGCGGAGAACTGAAGAATACAGCAGAGGATCTTGATGAATTTATGAATAAGGTAAATATTTATTTGTCACTTCTTTTTTGGGTTTCCTTTCATTTGTATTTTCTGCATTTGCCAAATCTTGAATTATTAAGCCAAAGCTTTTATTTGCTCTTTCCCCCTCCTTTTTCTATCTAACTACTGTAGATGTTTATATGACAATTGATTAGGTCAGAAGGGGCGCTAGTGTATCTAATGAAGAAATTTTAGGATTTGCCAAGCTGTTTAATGATGAGCTCACTTTGGATAATATCAGCAGGTTTCTGCCTAATTACACTTTCTTGGTTTGATTCTGACTATATGGAAATTTCTTGCATATATTGCTGGTGGTTAAAATATTGAAGTGCAATTGATATTCGTCAAATGCAGACCGAGGTTGGTGAATATGTGCAAATATATGGGTATCATCCCCTTTGGAACTGATGCATATTTGCGATTCATGCTTCGAAAGAGGCTTCAAAAGTAAGTCTCATTATTCTCATTTTGAGTTAACTTGTGTCTAATAGTTTATATATCCTTTTATCTCCAGTTATGCTCTTTTTTCCTTCTTCAACAAATATTTAGTCCGCTGATCTCTATTATCCTTTTTAGTTTTGAAAGTCAAGCCTAAATAGTTCACCTATGTTTTCTTCCTAAAATTGTTCTTTAGAATAAACTGGTCTTCACTATTATGGTTCTTCATTTTGAGTTGACTTGTGTCTTATAGTTTATGTATCCTTTTCTATCCAAATTATGTTTTGTTTCCTTCTAAGAATATTTAATCAGTTGATCTCTAATTTCCTTCCAAATTTTGAGTAACTCGAGCCTAAATGGTTCATTTCCCTTTTCCTCCTTCGGTTGTGCCTTTTCTCTCTTTAAAATAAACTGGTCTTCATTATTATGGTTAGTTTGTCTAAGAACTGATTTTCTTTCCTATGGTCATATCACATAAGGTAGCTTTGATATGTTTAAAAGTTCTGTTAATAGATTATAGCCCCTATCATTTCCAGCTACAACAACCTCGTGCCAAACTAGATAATCAGGTGGTCCTGTTTGTTTGACTTTTTTTTGGGGAATTGCTGGGTTGGTTGGTAAATGGGAATCAGTAAAAAAGGCATAAAGACTGAAAGAAGTCTAGAAAATGGAGGCCATAGTGAGAACAGTCAGGCAAATCTATTGAGAGCATGCAAGACCTGTGATGTGCAGGCAATTTATATCCTCTTACATTGAAAGCGTATCTTTCTGTTGCTTTGTTCGTGGTAGATTTCCTCTAGATCTTGGTGGTTACATCTTCATTTTGGAGATGATGAGTTAATGCTTTTGTTGATGCATGTGTTGTAGAAGCAAATTTTTCCCTCATTTAACTAAACTTTACTGCTTTTGGCAGGATCAAGAATGATGACAAGATGATTAAAGCAGAGGGCGTAGAGTCCCTTTCGGAGGAGGAGCTCCGTCAGGCCTGTCGAGAAAGAGGCTTACTTGGATTACTTTCAGTAGAAGAAATGCGGCAGCAGGTATGCTTTGATCTTTTGTTAGTCTTGTTTAAATTGTTGACTCGAGCAAATTAACTACTTTTGTCTCAAAATTTGGTTCTTTCTTGTTCTCAATGGTTTACACCTTATTTCTGCATCTTTTGGTTCTATATTTTTGTAAGTCTGGTGTATCCTGTGGAAACTTCTGGATATAGTCATACCAGTTAGATTTTGTTGTCAATCTAGTCATTTGAAACAACTTAATGAGAAACCTGATATGTTCTCTATTGTTTTTGGAGTCCTATTTGGCTTCGGAAATTATCAGTTGAAAAGTATTTATCCAGAGAATTGTGCGTTACTTTGAGTGGTCTATACGACTCTATCCCTAATTTTCTTTTACAGATAAATACTTTATTGAAATGTTGGGCAAGTAAAACCTCTTTACAAGATGCATACAAAAAGTAAAGAAACCTATGTCAAAACCTGGTTCTCAACATAGATCCTCTTGTCATCAATACTGACTAGGGTACGACATGTGCTCCAGAACTTCACAGAAAAATGAACTGTTTCACCTCCTCTTGTAGATCCTTCTGATATTCACGTCCTATAGGATCCCGTCTCCCTGCTCTTTGTGTATCTATCCAATTGCTGCTATTTGCTGGCTGGATGTGCAGTGCTTAGCATTCCCCTAAATCTTTTACCAGCCTTAGTTTTGCAGCTAGATTTGGTTACAATGTTCTCCTTCCTTCCAGACGTAATAGCGACTGGATTTTGCATCAATAGGTTCACATATTCTTTTTATGGGATCTAAAGTTTTTTAGAAATGTTAACCAGGCTGATATTTCTTCTACAGTCCTTTTTGATTGTGAAAATATGTCCCTTGTGCCTAACTCAAGACCATATAAGGAGACACAACCTATTCCCTCAACCTATGCGGGATGTTAGAGTGGATTAGAGTCCCACACTGGTTGAGGGAATGGTTTATGGCCTCCTTATATGGTCTCGGGCGATCCTCACCTCTTGAGCTAGCTTTTGGGATTGCGTTAAGCCCAAGGTCCATTTTCTTGTTATCGTATCAGAGCCAGACTCATCCCAATTCTTTGTTTATCTGATGTTGGGCTCCTTTTTATATTGTTCACGCTCCAGTTGTTGGGTGTGGACGTGTGGGGGCGTAAGAGTGG
Organism: Nicotiana paniculata; assembly: GCA_005239505.1. Classification (NCBI taxonomy): domain Eukaryota; kingdom Viridiplantae; phylum Streptophyta; class Magnoliopsida; order Solanales; family Solanaceae; genus Nicotiana; species Nicotiana paniculata. The sequence continues at coordinate 17,006 of ML315300.1, forward strand.
GTTAGAGTCCCAAATTGGTTGAAGGAAGTTTAGGGCAATTCTCCAGGCAAAAAAGAACCTGTATACTAGAAATATACTAAAAAGTAGAAGACCTACAAAAATATATGGTTTTCTACGAACATCACTCAATCTTTTATACATAAAGGGACGTTATGGGTGCACTAAAAGAAAAAAGGAATAAGAGAATACTCCTCAATTGTACAAAATTCATCTCTACACCCTCCAAAGCTCTCTTATTTCTCTCTCCGAACGACTTCCGTAAATGTTAGCCCGTGTCTTCTCTTTCTTCTACCATAATTCCAGCTGAACATTAACTCTTTGCACAATGCCTGGCATCACCCAAAGAATTCCAAACCATCTCAGGAGCAGCCTCGAAGCTACTGGACAGTGTAAGAAAATGCGTTAAGTACATCAAAATATGGGACACCTGATGGTGTTTCTTATATGCAAGGATCAGTTGCCTTCGATTGGAGTATATGACGGAAAAAATAATCTGAACAGAGAAGAATAATATGTGCACTTTCTTCTGTTTCACTCTTTTTTATTTTCTAGAAGGAATATTTACAGCAGTTTAAATATCATTAACATGCAACTAGATGTGAAGTAGTTGAAAAAAATGAAAACAATGGCAAAGACAAGCTGGCATTTATTGTAATGTGCTTACACATCGGTTGAAGCACAACCCACTGCACTTACTACTTCTCATTCTCCAGTGCAACAAACTCAAATCCTGCTTGTGTGTTTCAATATATTGGCCTCAGTACGAAAGTGTAAAAGACTTATCTTTGATTCTTGGATGCTAATATCTTTGCAGTTGCGAGATTGGCTGGACTTATCGCTCAACCATTCAGTGCCATCTTCTTTGTTAATCCTTTCTAGGTAATCCATTCCCTGTTTTTAGGATCTTGTGATTTAGACTATCAACTGAGCATGTTACTGTGTTATTTTATTCTCGTCAGAGCCTTCACAGTATCAGGCAAAGTAAAACCAGAGGAAGCTGTTCAAGCTACACTTTCATCACTGCCAGATGAGGTGGTGGACACTGTTCAAGTTACATCTATGCCATCTGAAGATTCTCTTGCTGAAAGGAAGAGAAAGCTTGAGTTCTTAGAAATGGAAGAAGAGCTCATCAAGGTAAAATCTTGTTTTTGAATTTTACGGGTCATGAAACCTCATTATAAATTTAAACTATTGGGAAGAATTCATATTGTTCAAGTTTAGAATGCTGTTTCCAGAATTTATTAGCAATATTTGAAAGACAAATTGTATTTTCAGTTTTTATTACTTTACTCCAAACTGAATGTCCTTAGTTAGCGAGTTAGAGAAAATGTACATTTTTCTGATAAGACAGTTGTATAGTGCTACACGCCACAAATATATTACATAGGATTTTCCTAAAAAATATTCTCAGTTTAACCTTTTCATTTCCGTTTTGTTAAGAGAGAAGTTAAGCAGTTGTCTCAGTGTTTGACATCACTGTTCTTTACAATTATGTTACTGAAAACTTAAGATAGACTTGCGACCGGGAGTATAATACAAAATCCTCTTTTTCACTTGCTTGATACACTTGCTAATCCTTCCTTAACGCAATTCATGTCCAATTCTTTCTTCAAGCATATTTTTTGCCTTTTGGGTGCAAAATTTTTAATGTACATATTACAGTGTCAGCTTTCAAATGTTATAATTATGTGATGTATTCAAGATAACTGTTGACCATTTTAAAACTTACCATTTCGTAGGTTTGTAGTATAAGTATCTTTGTGGAATGAAAGAACTATGTACATTTGAGGAATAGCCTCTCGTTGCTAGTCTCTTTATGGCGCACCCATGGAGTTACAGTGTGTATAGAAGATTGCATGTCGTTCATAGAGAATCATGTTATGCTGTAATTCTCTACCTTTCAGTATACTGCTTGTATACGTGTGATTTTTCTGTTATTAATGAAATTATTTACCTTATAAAAAACTACTATGTGTAGAATACTAATTCTAAAGTCGTTGCTTTTAGGAGGAGGAAGAGGAAGAAGAAGAAGAGCAGGCTAAGATGAAAGAAAAGCAGAAGGATGTAGCTTTGGAAGAGATGACTCTTGCAACAGCTAAAGAAGCAGAAGAACTAAAGAAAACCAAAACTTTGGATCAACAAGAGCAGCTTTGTGAGCTTAGTCGTGCATTGGCTGTTTTAGCATCGGCTTCGGTAAGTATTAGGATGGAGTTTTTCTTTTGTTAATTGGATCTTTGCTGATCATGTCCTGCTTTGTTGCCTATTCTTTCAGTCTGTAAGCCTGGAGCGTCATGAGTTTTTGAGACTTGTCAAGAAAGAGGTAATATATCATTGCTTGAGCTATTACCATTTTGAAATATCGTAACATGCCTGATAAGGAATTTAAGCAAAAGTGAACTGTCTTTCTAGATTTCATGCTAGATCTAGTTAATTCAGTTCTTTGTTTTCTGTTTGTTGTTTGTTTAAAGAAACTAAACTGGAGAACCTGCTTTTTGAAGTCTGATTATTTTGTTTATCATTATTTAAATAGTCTGAATGACCTTCCATTACTTCTCTTTCCGGTTTGAAGGGGTTGTTGCATTGTCTATTACTTCAAGACTGCTAAAAATTGAACTTTTGTATCAATTTCCTTTTGAGAAGTTAAATCGCAATAAGCTTATTGTGGCTGTGGTTCTAATGTGAGTCGTATGAGTTTCTCCTGATTTCCAATAGCTTAGTGATTCTGATGAAGTTTTTGGAATGTTCATCAATGGGACTTGAATTGTCCCTATGATATCTGATACCACCAAACTTTATTATCTTATGCTTGGTTCAATATCTCGTACCTGTAATATGTTTTCCATTAACGATCTTAAGATTGTACTGGGCATTTTGTAAAGAGCTCTTGTAATAACACGTGTTAGTCATCATCATTATGTGAGGCTCAACTAGTACCTTTTAAAGTATTGTGTAGCTATACCTGGTGATGGTGCACTCTAAATTTATTGCGTTTTGTTTTTTTGATCTTTCGGCATCAGCCATGTTATTTTATGTCTCTATTGGTTTTCCTTCTTTCAATTACCAATGCACCTTGTTTATGGGTAGCTATCAGTTCTAGGCTTCTAACTGGGGCATGTTCAATGTGATGGTTTACAAACCTTAAAAGAGCACACTAGGAAGGTTTTGGAACTGGGTATGTGTTCGGGTACCCAACCTACTTGCTTTGCTGTTCTTTTAGGTCTACTGCATTATTTAATGAAATTTCCATTATTTAAAGAGGAAGAAGAGGTTTGTGCAGGGTCAACCGAGAATCAGATGGGGTGCTTTGACTAAGAATAATGCGCAGGAGTTGGAGGGGCGGTTGATGGCTGTGGGTGCTTGGAAGAGTGGTGGGGATGCTAGCGCTATTTGGACGGCGACTACGGATTGTATAAGGGAGGCGGCGAGAGAGGTGTTAGGGGTCTCGAAGGGATATTATGGCGGGCACCGAGGTGACTGTTGGTGGAATGACGTGGTCCAAGGTAAAGTGGAAGTAAAGAAAGCGGCGTACCTTTCGTTAGTGGAGAGCACCGACAAGGAGCAGAGGAGAGCAAATAGAGGAAGGTAAAGAAGGCGAAATTAGCGGTCACTGAGGCTAAGAATGCTGCATTTGGTCGGTTGTATGAGGAACTGAGAGTAAAGGTGGGGACAAGAAGTTATTTCGGCTGGCCAAAGCGAGAGAGGAAGGCTTGTGACTTGGATCAAGTGAGGTGCATCAAAGACGAGGAAGGTGGAGTGTTGACGGAGGAGTCCCAGATTAAGCATAGATGGCAGACGTACTTTCATAAACTTCTGAATGAAAAGGGGGGGTGGTAACCTCGTGCTGGGATAGTTGGGGCACTCCAAGGTCTCCGAGACTTTAGGTACTGTAGGCGTATTAAGATGGAGGAGGTAGTGGGAGCTGTGTGTGAGATGAGTCGGGGCAAAACGATCGGACCAGACGAGTTTCCAGTAGAATTTTGGAGGTATGTGGGTATAGCGGGATTGGAGTGGCTGACTGGATTGTTTAATGTTATTTTCAGGACGAAGAGAATGCTAGATGAGTGGAGTTCTACTGTACACGAACAAAGGTGATATCCTGAATTGTGACAACTATAGGGGCATCAAGCTGTTATGCCATACCATGAAAGTTTGGAGAGGGTGGTGGAAGGGAGGGTAAGGAAGGTAGTGTCTATTTCTGAAAACAATTTCGGGTTCATGCCGGGACGTTCTACTACGGAAGCTATCTACCTTATCAGGAGGTTGGTGGAACAGTACATGGATATGAAGATAGATTTGCACATGGTGTTTATTGACCTAGAGAAGGCGTCCGACAAGGTCCCTCGGGACGTGCTTTGGAGATGCCTGGAGGTGAAAGGGGTGCCGGTATCGTACATTAGATCGATAAATGATATGTATGATGGAGCTAAGACTCGGGTCAGGACAGCCGGAGGTGACTCAGTTATTTCCGGTGGTTATGGGGTTACACCAAAGATATGTGCTTAGCCCTTTCTTATTTGCCCTAGCAATGGACTCCCTGACACACCATATTCAAGGGGAGGTGCCATGGTGTATGTTGTTCGCTGATGATATAGTTATGATTGATGAGACGCGAGGCGGCGTTAATGAGAGACTGGAGGTTTGGAGGCAGACCTTGGAGTCCAAAGGTTTCAAGTTGAGTAGGACTAAGACGGAATATCTAGAGTGTAAGTGCAACAACGTGACAGGGGAAGCAGACATGGTAGTGAGGCTCGACTCACAATTCATCCTCAAGAGAGAGTTTCAAGTACCTTGGGTCAATCATCAGGGAGATGGGGAAATCGACGAGGATGTCACGCATCGTATTGGAGTGGGGTGGATGAAATGACGATTAACGTCTGGAGTCGTGTGACAAGAAGGTGTCACTGAAACTCAAAGGTAAGTTTTACAGAGTGGTGGTTAGACCGGCTATGTTGTATGAGGTTGAGTGTTGGCCAGTGAAGAATTCACGTATCCAGAAGATGAAAGTAGTCAAAATGAGGATGTTGAGATTGATGTGCGGGCATACTAAGCTGGATAAGATAAAGAATGAAGATATTCGGGAGAGGGGGGGCGTTGCTCCCGTGGACGGCAAGATGCGGGAAGCGAGGCTTAGGTGGTTCGGGCACGTGCGAAGGAGAACCATAGATGCCCGGTTAGGAGGTGTGAGCGCTTGGCTTTGACAGGTAGGTACGAGAAGAGACAGAGGGCGGCCTAAGAAGTATTGCGGCGAGGTGATCAGGCAAGACATGACGCGGCTTCAGATTTCCGAGGACATGACTCTTGATAGGAACATGTGGAGGTCGAGCATTAGGGTGGTCGGCTGGGGGTAGTTGAGAGTTCTTCCCTCTTTGTACCGGGTAATCTGATAGAGTTTTGTTTAGGTATGTTAGCGGTTTATGTTGTATTCACATTGTTGTTTTGCATAGTTTTGTGTTATTGTCCTTTCACTTATTCGTTGTTATTATCTTTCTGGCATCTTTTGTTGTTACATGACTTGTTTTTTGTTTCTTTTATGATATTTTTGTCTCTTCTGTTGAGCCGAGAGTCTATCGGAAACAACCTCTCTACCCTTTTCGGGGTAGGGGTAAGGTCTGCGTACACTCTACTCTCTCAAGACCCCATTAGTGGGATTTTACTGGGTGTCTTGTTGTTGTTGTTTCCATTATTTAAAGACAAATGTGGTACTACTGTAAAGAGGAAAATCTATTATTATTATTATTAACAATGATACAATGAGCCCTATATATACTACATATTCTACTCCAACTACAGATGAGACTAGGACATATTCTACTCCTATTACATACAGGATTAGGGCTATTTACACAACTATCTAACACTCCCCCTCAAGCCGGTGCATATTAATCATATGTACCGAGCTTGTTACATATGTAACTAATATGAGGACCAGTGAGGGATTTGGTGAAAATACTTGCAAGCTGATCATTCAGCATACAAGGCCACTAGACTCCACCTGAGCAACAAAACCAAGTGGTTGCTGATAAGCAGAAGTTGGCCGAAAGATCGCTGGAAAAATTTGAAAATTGTGAGACTAAGCCGAATTCCATACTACAAAAGGTTCTAAAACACCATAAAAAATCGAAACTTTTTTGGAAATTACTGTTCACACCGTGATTTCACTGCTCACACCAAGAATATTTAAAGTTGTCAGAATTTGATGTAATTTATATTGGTAGGCTCGGAATCACTAGACGAATAAGTTGTCCTGAAAAAGTTTTGTCAAAAAGTGGGTGGAATGACTCGCATCGCCTGAAAAGTTATTGTAGCTCATCGAAACCCTAGTTCTGGCGGTAGTGTTGGTTTTCGCACAACACTTACCGATGAGGAGATAACGCAAATCAATCTTGAGTCGTCAACCGGAAAGACGCACAGTGATTACTTTTCTGTTCAGATGGGACTGAAATTTTTAAGGTTTGGTCGCACGAGGGTTTTGGATCTGATGGTGGTACTGGTATATGCACAGTACCACTATAGCAGTGATGAACCCTGGGAACAAGACGAAGTTGCCGGAAAATTGCACGACGATGAGATCTTTCTTCTCGGATGTCCGAATGACGCACAACGATAATTTTTTCGCTGAAGATCTGATACCATGTGAGAATGCATAGGAGAAAAATCTATTATTATTATTAACAATGATACAATGAGCCCTATATATAATATATTCTACTACTACTACATATGAGACTAGGACATATTCTACTCCTACTACATATAGACATGACTATTTACACAACTATCTAACAATATTCATAGTTGTTTTTCTACTGTGACTGTAAATTCTTTTGACAGCATAGTGCATGTGTATGCTAATACAATGGAAACACTACAAATTGAAGCTATTTTTGTTTTGATAATTGCAGATAGAGTTGTACAATAGCATGGTGGATAAAGGGGGCCCTGAAGGTGAAGAAGAAGCCCGAAAGGCATATAAAGCTGCTAGGGAGGAAGACACTGAGCACAATAAAGAACGGACTGTGGACGATAGAGTTTCATCAGCACTTATTAACAGGGTAAAACTGATTATCCTAGGAATATTTAGCTAGGGCTTTAAAATTGCACCAATTCTTGATTTCTTTTTTGCATTGTAGTTGCAAGATTATGCATGAAAACTCATTTATCTCCGGTAATTACAACTCAACAGGTTGATGTAATGCTCCAAAAACTTGAAAAGGAAATTGATGATGTGGATGCCAAGATTGGTAATCGTTGGCGGTTACTGGATAGGTATGTATATAGAAGCTAGTTATATGGGCTACAAATTGCGCTCGAGGTACTATCTAAAAATTTAAAAAGAGGCAGCAGCTCTACTTTATCAAAAAAATAGGAGAAAAAAGAGAAGCAAGAAAAGAAGAGAGAAGTTCTACCTTATAAAAAAGGGAAAAAAAGAAAAAGTGGCAGTTCTAAACAATCTGAACAGTCTCTATTTTTCATGGAGTTTAATGAACTACTACTGCCACTGCTCAACGTAAAAGAGATAATAACAAGTTTGCAAGTGAACATTGAGGTTTTATATCCCAATATATACATGTTCTGTCAGCTTTTTCATTTGAAGTAATGCATTATCACCTGTGAGCTATCAATTTACTGTTTTCATGTACATGTTTTATATCATGAGGAAAGTTTAGGGTTGGAGGAGTTCTTATTAGCCACTGATAGTGGTTCTGGTAGATAATGTAGTGTATGGAGTGTCTTACGTTTCAGAAAATCCTGGCATTGGGTGCAAATGTCAGATGAGTAAATTTGGTGTATGTAAATGCACATGTGCGTCCTGTATCTTTGGTTAATGCAGAAATTTGTATCCTTCACTTTTGTTATTGGGCTAAAACTAGAATCTTTATATTTCATAATAGGATTACTTGTCTCTCTAGCTGAACGATCAACCATATAAAAAAGAAAAAATTTCCTCCATGGAAAAATCTTGTTTATTGTTTCTCCTATATTACTTTCTGCTCCTTTTAGTTTCTACTTAGAAGTTAATAGGAGAATGAAGCTAACTTTTTGTGTCCTATGGCAGGGATTATGACGGGAAAGTCACTCCAGAGGAGGTGGCATCTGCTGCTGCATACCTCAAGGATACATTGGCTAAGGAGGGCATTCAGGAGCTCATAGCCAACCTTTCCAAGGACAGAGGTTAGACATGAATAGTTCTTTGATAATTCTTGTTTTCTATCTGTCATAACGTATTTTTTTTCCAACTTTACAACTGTACCTCCCAATGTCTGATGTATTTTTGAGGACCTAGGGGGAATAAAAACGATAACCTAGCGTAAGAAATTCAGTAAGATTTGGATTGACATTTTGGCGTTGGTGATTGCTTGCTGCTTGATGAAACAAAAGAGATATCTTGTTGCTGTACTTATCAAAGCAAAAAATAGTAATAATAATAAGGAAAAAAACAAAAGAGATAACTTATTGCAGTGAGTGTAGTTTAGTAGGGGTTCCTTAGTATTATTTTAGATGCAGCTATATTTGAGATTGAGAAGCCATTTAAGGAGGATAATAAAATAGCAGGCAACTAGTATAAGTTACAGTGGAAAAGCAAGAATGATGTTTATAATCTGACATCAAATTGTTGTCCTCCATTTGTCCAAGAAGGACGGTATGGCTTGCTCAGTTTGTCAAACTAGTTAATTTTTGGGTTGCCTGTGGGCATTGGTCATTCATACTGCGGAAGGAAAAATTTAGTGTAAAAACTATTCATTAGTACATAATCATGTAGTTCAAAATCAATTTTTATTTAGAGGACAAGTTTTTTTGACTCTTCAAAATAGTAACTGCATCCCATTAAATGGGGAAGGCGTATTAACTAGTGTTGATTTAACCCCCCCCCCCCCCCCCCCCCC
>ML315300.1:25906-47677 GCA_005239505.1 Nicotiana paniculata
AAAAAAAAAAAAAAACAAGTTGTGTCACGTAATAGAGCCCATCAGCAGTTAGCAAATATAACTCTAGATTCTCTTCTCTATTATAAAACCTCTATGATTATGATTAGAGTTGGAACAATCCATATTGTGTAACCTGCCCAATGTTCAAGCTTGGATGGGTTGGGTTATTAATAAAATAGTTGATGGATTATCCTGGGTTGAACCCAAAAGGGACCATGGAAATTTTGGGTAATCGGTTCAAACAATGTAATCTGACGGGTTAAAATCCAACCAGACCCGGCGGTTATTTTTTTGGATAATATACATAATTTTATTAACCTAGGAAAAACTCCGTATTATGCCAAAGTTATAAAACTTTACCCTTTCACTTCTTTCTTTTTTGCTTCTTTTCTCCAAAACTAAGTTGAATTTGCTTCTCTTTTTGGCTCCTGTCAAAGGCGACTCTTCTACAGGATTGGTAACTCAAAAAAGAAACACACTTCTCTATTTCTATGATCCACCGAGGAGTCACTTGAGCAAGTTGTGTTTCAACCCATTATTAAGCCATCTTGACTCAACCCATATAAACCAAAATAACTGTTGGCTTGTTAGGTTTATAACCCGTTTTGATCAACCCAAGTTCAATTCAACCCGCACATTTGATTCCTCCAATCAAAGATATTGAACAATAAATGGTCATGAATTAAAGCTGCGAGAGAAGGAGATTCCAAGAATCGGGATGTTCTATCAATTTTAAAGGTAGAAGGAGACTTTAAATAGCAGCTCAATTGAAGGAAGGGTATTCTCCAGTTAGTCTCAAACTTTAAGTTTAATTTCTTGGTTTGGATGGAGTAGCACGATTATTTTTTGTTCTGTGAGTTCCAATTGTACATGACAAGCTTCAACTATATCTGGAGATATAAAGTTAATTTGACTTGGCTATTATAGTGGTAGTAGACTAGTAGTAGAACACATTCAAGTGATTGATTGTGGAATTAGATCTGGTAAGCATCACGACTAGGCTTGGTTTGAATTTTATAGTGAAATGTTTAAAAATATTGCTGTGTTATTTTAGAAATGTCAAATGTCCCAGAATAGAAGATGTTGCATATAAATTGGGACAGATAACGCTATATTATTTGTCTATGATTGATATCCTTAATAATATCATTTTTTCCCTCTTTTGTATTAACTAGTAGTTGGTACATATGTATTGTAACAGAAGGGAAAATCCTCGTCCAAGATCTGGTGAAGTTAGCCAGTGAAATAGAAGATGCTGAAGAGGAAACAACAGAAGAGGAAAAAGCTCAAAAGTAAGACCAATACAACAGTAATTTTGATCCATTTAGTGCTATTCATTTAGTCTTCAACCTTTCACTTTATACTTATATGCTCCTTACGTGGGTGCTTGTAGTTGAATTTGGGTGATTGATAAAACAGTTCAGATCCAATTCACAAAAACTAAAATGTGTATGGATATGACTGTGTCAACACTTAAATACCCCCCCCCCCCCCCCAAAGCTGTTATAGTTTTTGTATGTCTGCAGTGGAAAATATAGCGGTATAATTTATTAGCGGAGAAATTTGAAAATTGGGGGTTTTCCCCTTTGAGTTTAACTCTAAGGTGGCAATCATGCGATGAGTTTGATTATGGTTCGTTTGTTTTTCTAAGGAACTTATCTCATCGATATCGAATATGGTAACCAAAAATAATTCTCAATTTTTAAAATCATACACTTCACTTTTGCATGAATCAAGCCTGTGACGTTATTGATCTTACAATTGTCATCCACGATCTTGCTGGACATTTCAGTTATAACAAGTAGCTGGCTCAGATCTTTATGACAAAATCTGTTTTTGATTTTTCTTATGAGATAAAGAAGGAAATTTGTTTGTGCATTAGTTAACTAACTTGGTTTCCTCGTAAAAAATATATTTTTTTCCAATTGAAATGTCAATCTTTTTAATCCATACCAGATATGTAAAATTGACTCTTTACCCTCCTATAAATGAAAAACTTTACGAATAGTTTTTATACTACAAGTACGAGTATTATAGGATCCATACGTATATACATAATATAAATTTGTGTTGAATCAAGCTACAATCATTTTGGTATAGGTAGCACAATCCTTTACCCTACCCTCATAAGGTTTCCTATATTTTGCAACTCTTCTCTTAATATCTCCAATCAATTCAACTCAAGACTTTGATTCTTCTAACTGTACTTAATAATTCCGCCATTGTTCGTATGGCCCTCAGCTTTTGTAAAAATTGGAAGGTTTCCACTTTAGTCCATAAATTAGAGGGATGTTATCAATATATTTTTATCAGATAAGTATTGTGACAGTCTTGGTCACAGAGTTGTTCGATATTTATACTGTTTGTAGGTCGGAAAAAGTCAAGGGTCTGCAAATTGACATGCAATAATTTCAAGTATGAGCATATATGAGTAACTGTATATTCAGTACAACTAATGAACCTTATCTCTAATAATGAGACAGTTCAATCAATTTTGGACGGGTCAAAACAAATCAAATCAATAATTTGATCACGATCCAACTTGGCCATTTTGCTTAGCTCAAGCTGAGTCACAATCAAATTTGGACGGGTCAGAACAATTCAAATTAACAAATGGATAACAATCCAACTTGTCCATTTTATTTAGCTCAATCTTGGTCAAATAACAAGTCATAATTCAAATTCCACAATATAATTTTAGCTTCCCCTCCTGTTATATACTGTACTTTTTATTTAAAAAAATGTGAAAGTTATTATAATCCGATTCATTGAAACTTAGTTGATTGACCAAATTACTAAAAACAACGGGTTGATTAAGCGAAACTGAGACAAAAGAAAAGGGTATAAAGTGTAATTACAGCATTAGTTTCTGCCATCTTTGTTTCTCCCGCAAAATGCAATAAATCAAAAACCTTCAGCTCCATTACCGCTGCTATGGCCACAACAGCACAAAGAAACCTCTCAATTTTCTATACTAGAAGACACTTCACCGTCGTCGGAGCCAAAGTCGTCGGAACGAGGTCTCCGGCAGCATTGAAGATTGGAAACTTACTCGTCGTCGCTTCAATTACAAAAGCTTTGACAGCACCAGGAGGAACACGTAACCTAGAAAAATACAACGATTCAATTCCCCTATCAGAAACCCTAGTCCTTCAAATCCTCCGCCGCAACAATTTAGATGCCGCCACTAAACTCGACTTCTTCAAATGGTGCTCTCTCAGGCCCAATTTCAAACACTCCACCGAAACATACTCTCAAATGTTCAGATCCATTTGCTATTATTATTCTCAAAATCACCGCGAAGATATTTTCGTTCTACTCAACTCCATGAAGCATGACGGAGTGTCGCTTAATTCGGCCACATTTAAGTTGTTGCTCGACTCGTTTACTCGAGCTGGTAATTTTAATTCAGCTCTTGAGATTTTGGAATTCATGGAGAGTAATCTGGAAAATTCTAATATTAATTGTTTAAGTCCTGATGTGTATAATTCTGTACTTATTGCCCTTGTAAAAAAAAATCAAGTTAATTTAGCTTTGTCAATTTTCCTTAAATTGTTGGAAACTAATGATGGGAATGGTAATAGCATTGGGATTAGCGATGCTGTTGCATGTAATGTGTTGCTTGTTGGTCTTAAGAGGGCTAATATGAGGGATGAATTTAAACAAGTTTTTGATAAGCTTAGAGGAAAGAAGAATATTTTTTCGTTGGATAGATGGGGATATAATATATGCATTCACGCATTCGGGTGTTGGGGGGATTTGTCTAGTTGCTCGAGTCTTTTTAAAGAAATGAAGGAAAGGGGAAGTTGGTTTAGTCCCGACTTGTGCACTTATAATAGCTTGATTCATGTGCTTTGCTTGCTCGGGAAGGTCAAGGATGCTCTTGTTGTGTGGGAGGAATTGAAGGGATCTTCCGGTTTGGAACCTGATGTCTATACTTATCGAATTGTTATACAAGGTTGCTCTAAGGCTTACCTAATAAATGATGCGATAAAAGTGTTCAGTGAGATGCAGTATAACGGTATACGTCCGGATACTATTGTGTATAACTCCCTCTTAGATGGATTGCTCAAGGCGAGAAAGTTGACAGATGCGTGCAATTTGTTTCAGAAAATGATTGAAGATGATGGTGTTCGAGCCAGCTGTTGGACCTATAATATTCTTATTGATGGCTTGTTTAAGAATGGGAGGGCTTTGGCTGCTTATACCCTATTCTGTGATTTGAAGAAGAAAAGTAATAATTTTGTGGATGGGGTTACTTATAGCATTGTCATTTTGCATCTTTGTCAGGAAGGTAGGCTTGATGAAGCACTGAAGTTGGTGGAAGAGATGGAAGCTAGAGGGTTTACTGTTGATTTGGTTACCATTACTTCTCTTTTGATTGCAATTTACCGGGAGGGGCATTGGGACTATACAGAGAGGCTTGTGAAGCACGTTAGGGAGAACAATTTAGTTCCAATTATTCTCAGGTGGAAAGATAGTATGGAAGCTACAATGAAAGCTCCACAGAGCAGAGAAAAGGATTTTACACCCATTTTTCCATCGAATGGGAACTTTGGTGATATTCTAAGCCTAGAAGATTTAACAGACCCTGCGACTGATACTGCCCTTGGGGCAGAGGATGAGAGGGATCCGTGGTCATCATCACCATATATGGACATGCTGGCTAGTAAAGCGAGCTCCCAAAGTCATGCTACAAGAACATTCTCTCTTACCGGAGCAAAACGAGTAGAATCTAAAGGTGCAGATTCTTTTGATATTGGCATGGTGAATACCTTCTTATCAATATTTTTGGCCAAAGGAAAATTGAGCATGGCCTGTAAGTTATTTGAAATTTTCACCGGCATGGGTGCTGACCCTGTTAGTTATACTTACAACTCTATGATGGGTTCATTTGTCAAGAAGGGATATTTCGACCAGGCCTTGGGTGTTTTACAGGAAATGGGCGAGAAGGTTTGCCCTGCTGATGTAGCAACTTACAATGTGATAATCCAGGGGTTGGGAAAGATGGGAAGGGCTGATCTTGCTGGTGCAGTGCTCGACAAGCTGATGAAACAGGGGGGTTACCTTGACATTGTAATGTATAACACCTTGATAAATGCGCTCGGGAAGGCTGGAAGAATTGAGGAAGTAAACAAGCTTTTCCGGCAGATGAAAGATAGTGGAATCAATCCAGATGTTGTCACTTACAATACACTAATTGAAGTTCATGCCAAGGCAGGTCAGCTTAAGCAAGCTTACAAGTTTTTGAGGATGATGTTGGAAGCAGGGTGTGCCCCCAATCACGTCACTGACACAACTTTGGACTTTCTGGAGAAGGAGATCGAAAAACTGAGATACCAGAAGGCGTCCATTAAACGCCCCAATGTTGATAACTCGTAATGAGAAGAACTTTCAGCTTTAGAGGAGTGAGTTCAGGTATGATGTTCTTCCATAAACTGGTGAATTCAGCATTTGCATAGCATGCAACATTGTTTAAACAGTTGTTCTTCTGGTCTAAAGTGGGAAATTGTTTTTTTTTTTAAAGTAATGGTGGGCAATTCATATGGCTGGTATTCAGAATAGAGTTGGTTGTCTTTCATGAATGTAAAAGCAGGTAAATTTTCTACAAACAGCTCCGGGAACTACTTTGATTTTCTTTTAATCCATAGTCTGAAGATTTGAAGTTTGAATCGTTGTTTGGCAATGATCTTGTTTTATGTTTTATCTATGGCTTCCCTAAGCAAACATGTTTCTGATACATGTGGCCTTCTCCGTAGAAATTGAGTATTTGTACGCTCATTGGTAACGCATTCTGACCTTTTAACACTTGAGTTTATATTTTGAAGTTGAATTCAAATTATGTTGGTGGTCAGATTTGATTACCTTATTGGCTGAAGTTTATATCTACTTAGAGGATAGATAATTCATTTGGTTAAATAATTCGTTATAACCAGTGTTCTGATTTTTTGAGAATGAAATGTGATTGGTTAGAGCTCAAAATCTTGATTTGGCTAGGGTTTTTCCGGTCCACTTAGTCTACCTACCCATCATGCAGAGTTCAGGTCAACTCAGAAATTTATGAAGACTTGAAGCTACAGCATACAGAACTATAAGAACTATAATCACAAGATTAGGAAAATAAAAAATGAAAAATTAGTCTCCATATAAATACCCTTTATTGATAGATTCTTAAAAATCACATCTTCTATTATTGTTCTCTTTTAGTGACCTTGAAGGGCGCCAAATACAGCACTAGAGTTTTCAAGAGATGATTATCGTTTTGCTTGGTTTGATACATGACTTGCATAACTTGTTAACTCGGGGACAATATATGCCTGAGATTGTCCTCATTCTGCATTTCCAAATTATGCTCTTACATTCTCCAGGCTCCATGTCTTAAGTTTTTCATTTGAACAAATTCTTATATTTTTGGAGGCTCGGGAAGAAGTTGAATTCATATAAATTGAATTGAGTGCCTAGAATTCATAGCAAAAGTGAGTGCAAAGAGTTCTCACTCATAAATTATAGAAACAAAGAAGCAGAAGAAAACCATCTGACAGGAACTTGATGATGGCACAGAACTGTTCTCTCACAATGGCTACTTCTCATCTTAGTGGATTGCTTTGAAATGCTCCTCCTGGCCAATGAGCTGCTGACTGGCGAAATTGGAGATGTCAGGGGGAGAATAAGTTTGAAGATAAGAGAGCTGGAAGTTAATAGAACATATTACGAAAGCATGCATCTATTGGCAGCAAAGACATGTGGATTAACACCTCATATATTGTATTCTCAGATTCGTCTTCCTGAGCCGAAGGTCTATGCGAAACCGCCTCTCTACCCTCTGGTTAGAGGTAAGGTCTGCGTTCACACTATCCTCCCCAAGTCCTACTAGTGGGGTTTCACTGGGTTGTTGTTGTTATGGTATATTTTATTCTCCGAAGAATAAAATCATTGGAGACCAGGGTTCAATTCCACCAAAAGTCGCAAAAATCCTATGTGTTCACTTTCTATTTGCCTGAGCCTTTTGGTGAACAGAGTTATCTGGGATCTATGCTAGTGGAACTTGTGCGAAAATTTTGGAGATAACACTCTCTTACACTTCAGAAGTGTGTACGGCTCTTCTCGTAGAGATAAGGAACTCAATGAAGAGGTGAATTGGAAGAAGGTTGAAGCAACCCAAAGCACAGCGCATCAGAACGCGAGGAAGTACAAAATATGGAGGTATCAGCTAACTGAACGCTGCCTGATATTAGCTAGGTTGAATATCTTAATTTGATGTACCATACAAAACATATGTATTTGAGTTGCTTTCTATTCTTTACCTAACTTTTGATTTTATTTATTCATTCTTTTCCATCGGTTACTTGTGCTTTATAATAAAACATTTCCTTTTTGTACTTTTAGTTCTTGAACATTTCCTTTAGTACTCGAAATTTCATCAACATTCAACAGGCTCTCGAATTTGTTAATATTGTTACTATTAATGTTTAATGTATATATATTCCAAAAATATTTTCCCCTCATCAACGGTCAACCAAAAATCAAATTCCAGAAAAATATTTATCTATTTTAAGAAAAATATTTTTCACAGAAAATGAGTTCCCTGGTACCAATCACACTCTTAAACTATGAATCCTTTTTTTTTCGTGGCTTGCGAGTAGGTAGTTGTAATGAGGAAAGAAGATAATGAAATTGGACTAATTCACTTGCTTTTTAATTAGTTGATCCAAAAACAAAATCTGTTAAGTAAAATGTTTATATGATCCCATATATTTAGGGAATTATGGTCTTTATTAGTGTAATAATGTGTTCTATTAAACAGGCTGGCTTTAGGCGAGGAATTTCTGGAATATGTCATATTTGCTGTATGCAAAGAAGAAATTTTTTCTAATGGCTTCAAGAGCAATATTGAGAAGGAAGAGGAATCTCTTTGATTCTACTGTGAGATCTCATACTTCCATAAGAGTTTTTTCGAGCTATGAGAATGTGGATCAACTAAGGCTTCTAATTCTTGGGATTGGTGCTCTACAGTAACTCATCAACCTCAAAATGCAGATAACAAAAAGGAAAGAAATTCCAATCCATTAACCGAAAATGAGTTACTAAAAGTATGGGGAAAACGTATCCTATCCAACTCATTTGAAATTCCAGCCTTGGGTCTGAGAGTAGGAAGATATGGGTCTGTTTCTCCCTTGGAAACCAGGTGGATAACAGACCAACAACGATATTCGAGAGCTGCAGCAGGTCAACCTGATTTCGGTAAAGGAAATGATAAGGATGAAGAACCAACTGTTAGACAGAAGAAAGAAGCTTCACCAGAAGAATGTGATGAAGCAGTTGAAGATTTAACCATGGCCAAAGCCAAAGCCAAAGCAAAACAGCTGCAAGATTCACAGAATGGTATTCAACCTATAACTTAAGAAAATTTGGGCTGTGCTACTAGGGGTTGGTCCTTCTTTGAGAGCTGTTGCTTCAATGAGCAGGTTGAAACTATATTGTATTCCTATATAACAGATAGATAATGTTCTATACCTATGTATTAAGTTACCTTTTCCACTTATTCCAGGGACTTATATTATCTTGAGAACTGACTTACCTCCAGGAGATTTGGATTATAAAAAGCCTATAACTCTTATAATTGAATTTGTCAAGGATAGCAATCTTGAAAAACGGCACATGCTAACTTGTGAAGTAAAGTATTCCATGTCTTTCAATCCATAACAGAGGGTGTTTTTTCTCTGAAAGGAATAGGAAAGAAAGCAAATCATTCTTGATTGAAATTTTATTTTACTTATAATTTTGCAAACACGTGTTAGTTGTTGTCTTTCCCTCCTGGAAAGGCTCTTCCCTTTGGATGTCTTCAACAACAGCCTTGAACATATCCTAACATCAGCCCAAAGCAGTTTGGTGCCCAACCAATAGTGTTGCATTGTTGACTTAAATTCATCCTTCCAAGCAGTGGAAGAAAAAGCTTTTTGGTAAAACAGTTGGGAGAAAACATTATATCTTGTTTGGCTCTTTAACATGTCAGTGGATTGGTGTAGGGGGAAAACCTTTTCATTTGGTTATTGACTTATTGTACAACTTTAAGGGCCCATTTGGCCAAAGATTTTGTTAAAATATACTTGGTTTTTTTTTTTGGCAAATACATGTTTGTTCATAAGTTTTATCTATATTTTGGCAAATTTTCAAAAACCAAAACTCAAATCCCAAAACCAGCTCTTGGCCCAAAATATTACTATTACATATTTTTAAAATTGCCCCAAATTTTTGTATCTTATAAAAGAGCCCACCATTTATTATTTTGTGAAATGTTGCTTCGCCTTCTCGATCATCTGACAATGTATTATGTAGTTTATTATAAAAATGATAATTTTGTACCAAATTTATTTATGATCAGGACATGGTTTGCGATAATATAATGAATATTATTGATGAAAGTATTGTTGAGTGTTTGTGATAGTTTTTAGAACTTGCGGGTATAAGTCATTTCTCATGTTTTTTTCAAAAAAAAAAGTGAAATATGTTTTGAAAACTGATGTCCAAACACATTTTTCATCTTCGAACCAAACTTCATCCAAAACAGATTTTTCAAAACAAATTTAGGAATCTATGGCCAAACGCTAGCTTAATATGGAGCCTTGTACTTGATACAGTCAAATCCGCTGCAAGTTGTATTATACCTTAGACTGTCATATATGTTCTTTGTTATACTTTTAGAGTATTTCTGATCTCTTTTTCTCCAAGGAAAAGATTGGAAAAGATTAAATTCTGTTTCAATTATGATATTATCTTTCTAATGTTGTAGAGATTGTCTTGACTTTACAAGTAAATTAATTTTAAGTGCGTGTCTGCTAACAACGGGTGTCTCTGGTCGGTCAGATGTGATTTTGTAGGCTTTTTATTTCCATTAAACTCTGAGTATGCACGGATCCGAATCCCGGGATCATCAGAACTCGGATCCGAATCTGTCTACTCAAAATGTTGACCAAAGTCAACTATAATCAAATTTAAATTCTAGAAATCACTATTTCTCATATTTTCACATAAAAACTTTCCGGTTTCACGCCCAGACTGCGCACGCAAATCAAAGTATTTAAAATTAGTCTATTATCTATTAAGCATATAGCAGAGTCTAAATTCATAAAATGACCCCTTGGGTCATAACACAGACGTACGAGCGTCTCCTTACATCGGAGATGAACACTGAAATGGAAAGTAAATTCGAAGTAAGTGCTCAAAATGGCAGAGTCTCGTGCTGATAACGTGTTAGAAAATAAAGACTGTAAAATAAATAAATCGAAGACAAGTATAGAGAGAGTGATATATTATTCAACTTCAAACTGATGTACATAATGAACTGAAAACTCCTCTAATTATAGAAAAAAGAAGCAGTTGCAAGGCTTTTCAGAAAGCAGCTGCGAGGCTTTTCAGAAAATAGCTGCGAGGCTTTTCTTTAGTTGCTTGTAAGCTGTCTGCATGAGCTGCTCGCAACCTGCCTGTTTAATAAGAAGTTGCTGCAAATCATCTCATTGAGTTTCTTGCAACCTGTCTGCATTAGCTGTTTGTAGATAAACTTCAACAGAGTACTAAATGGATAATCTTCTTCAGGAAGATTATCTATAGCAAAGTAACTAATGGACATCCACAATATAATAATTTCATAACAAGATCAAATTACCCCAAAATCCGCAACCATCCCGCAACTACATTATTTTTTTTTTAAAAAAAATTAACCCGCCCGGTACCCGCATCACCCTATTGTCATCCCTAATTCTACATGATTTATTTGCACTCTACGCAATAAGAACTTAGGACCTGTTTGGACATAGAATCCCAAATATCTTTTTGAAAAAACTGATTTGGGTGAAGTTCGATGTGAAATTGAAAATGTGACTGGACATTAATTTTAGGGTAAGTTTTGACATGTTAAAAAGTCCCCATTTTTAGCTAAAAAATCTCAAATGGTCATGATTTGGCCCAAAAAGAAGTTTTAAGCTATATTTGGAATTTAAAATTTTGATTTTTAAAATCTCCCAAAACTAGATTAATTCTATAAACAAACATATATTTGAATTCTTTTTTGAATTTTTTTTCAAAACTTATGACCAAACGCCTACTTAGATTAAAACTAAAAATTTAGTAAAAGTTGCACGGAGTGTCCTATTTGGTTGCCTCCATTTAACCTATACCCACTTTTAAAAAAAATTTAACTTGTACTCACTTTTTATACAACTTCAGGCCTCTTTGTCCTCCCTTCTCCTTCTTATTCTTCTTCTTCTTCTTCTTCTTGTAATAATGATTTTATATAGTGGTTGTGAATATTTTTTTAATGTAGTTTCTGATGTTTTACAATGATGAGATGTTATGACGCTTTGTTTTTTACTATTGCTTAGGGTTTCTTCTTCTTATTTTTCTTAATTGCAAAATGGATTCATTAGATTTATTGTTGTTTTGACAAATTGATGATTGAGGTTTGCTATTTGGAGGTTATGTTTCAAATTTGAGCTCATTTGGAGTAGATTTAGGTATTAAATCGTATATTGGATTGTTATAATTCGAAGAACAAATTTCTGTTTCTGGGTAATTTTTACTTCGGACTTATTGGCCTTAAGTGAATGAAAATCTTTGTTTCACTTCACACTTTTTGGCCTAAGTGCATATGAAGTGCAAACTTTTCACTTCAGACTTATTGGCCTTAAGTGAATGAAAACATTTGTTGCACTTCAGACTTTTTGGCCTTAAGTGCATCTGAAGTGCAATTTTTCACTTCAGACTTATTGGCCTTAAGTGTAGCAAAATGTTTGTTTCACTTCAAACTTATTGGTCTTAGATGCATCAAGTGCAATTTTTCACTTCAAACTTATTGGTTTTAGGTGCATCCGAAGTGCAAATTTTCACACCAGACTTATTAGCCTTAAGTAAATGAAAATGTTTGTTGCACTTCAGACTTTTTAGCCTTAAGTGCATCTGATGTGTAATTTTTTCACTTAAGACTTATTGGCCTTAAGAGCATCTGAAGTGCAATTTTTCACTTCAGACTTATTAGCCTTAAGTGGATGAAACCATTGGTTGCACTTCAGACCTATTTGGCCTTAAGTGCATTTGAAGTACAATTTTTTCACTTCAGGCATTTTTTCTTTTAACTTCAAACCCGACAAGCTGAAGTTGATTGGAAAGTAAGTGCGCTTACAAACTTTTTTACAAAGTGGGTATAAGTTTAATTGTGACCCCAAATCGATGATAAATGCAAAAGCCCCAAAAATTTATCCATTCAGAAAAAAAAAACCCACTTGTCATTAATGACCAGGAGTCCAACTGTTAATTGACACACTTTAAAGCATGTTGGAATAGGAAAAGCTATAGTTGAAGTGCATAAATGAAAATTGAGGTATTATTATTTTTAACTCGTGTCAGAAGTTGTTTACATATGATAATCGAAAAAGTGTATAAAATCTTTATATACAACATATTAAATGTGTATATATATACAAAATATACAAATTTTATGCATTTTTCAATTATTATTTTTACAGCTATACAGTATCGGTTTTTCATGAAAATTGTGGCTACCTTGAGAGCCCCTTTATGTATTTGGCCGAAATAGAATATTCTCGGTCTCCCATTCACTCGTCGCTTATTTTTTTCCATAACATAATTATTTTGTAGTTTTTCTATTTTTCTTTCTTTATCTTTATGTTTGTAACAAAATCACTTGGAGAATATAGACGAGAAAATAAGATTATACTAGCAGTCGTACCTGTGCGATGCACGGTCAATATTAAAAAATATTAATTAAATTAAAGTATTGTCGTGACTTATATAGTCATCGAATAAATTTTTTGTTCTATTATTTTATATCCAATGTTTAGTATTTTTACATTATTAATAGAATTTTTTTTAGAATATTAATTTGTTTAATATTTTTGTCTGCTCGCTTTATTTGTAATATCAGAGAAGATATAATTAATCTTGAAATAGTTTTTATTTTAAATTTTATTCTGTTGTTGGCAATAATATTACTTGAATTTTAATGAACAAAGTCTCTACTAAATTAAAGGGACTTATATAGTCATCAAAGTTGTTATGTATTTTTTAATTATATTATCTAATATTAAATATAATTGCATTGTTAATAAAAAATTTATTAGCATATTACTTTGTTTAAAATGAAACTTATATAGACATCGGAAACTTTTTAATTATGTATTTTTCTTTATAATATTAACCAATATTTATTAGCATATTACTTTATTTAAATTTTTGTATGCTACTTTCATTTGATAATATAATAGAAGATACATATTTTATTTTATTTTATAATTTATTCTATTATCATCAATAATAAATTTTTAATAAATAAACTTTTTATTTTTAAAAGAAAAACAAAAATTATAAAAAAATAAAGAAATTTTAAATTGGCAGTTTTTTATTTTTTGTAACTTAGTTTTTTATTTTAAAAGAATTTAAAAAACTCCAACTTGAAACTACTCTCCAATTTGAACGGACAATTTTTTCTCTTCAAATATGCATTTTTTATTATAAAATATTTTATATTTAAATTCAAAAACAATACCAATAACTAACTATCAACCAAATAACTAATTATTAACCACATATGCCATGAGGCTTTTTTCTAGGCTGCCACTTGGCTTAAGGAGATGGCTTTTTCCTCTCCTTTTAATAATATACTAATATTAGTACCCCCGCGATACGCGGACACAAATCATGTTAAATTATGATGTAGGTTGTATGAATCATGTGCAAATAACCTTAAAATATAAACCTCTAGGATAAAAATTATGTAACATTAGCTATTAATTACGAAGTAGGATATGAAATTATTGTTCAAACCTCGTGCACAACCTATGTTCTTATATTTGTAGCAACCTAACCCCTTGATTTTAGTACTTGCATTTCGTTTCACTGTCAAGTATGGGTCAAAATCCGATTAAGGAAATTCGGCATGGTGAGATGATCAAGTGTGAGAACTGCGGCTCATCATGGGCGACTAGGTCGAGGTCGACCAGGGCTTAACAATATGGAGTCGCCGAGCAAGCCATTAAGGACGAGGTCGAGTAGCAGAAAAGGGAATAACGGCTAGTATAGCTTTGGAACTTTCAGAGGGAATACTCTATGCTGTACTTTTTTAGGGTTTTTGAGAATTTCCCCTATAAAGAGGAAAAGAAATAGGGTAAAAGGCATGTAACATTCATTCTGATAAGAACTCTTATGAAAAGTTGATTCTTGAGAGATAATATAAACTATTACATTTCCATAGTGATTCGATTTGTTGTTTGTTCTACCTTTTTTTGCATAAGATCTAAGAAAGCCTCGTATATTCCCATATCCATTTGTCTTACATTGTTGTTAGAGAAAAGAGTCATCAACCTCATTCAATATTTGGGTGAATCATTCTCTCTATTTACATTTATTGCCATTTAATTTATTTATTGCTCATCATTATCATATCGTTCATTCTTGATAGCATCATTCAATACCGTTCGTATTAAATTGGTTTAAGTGTCATTCGATGTTATTATACAAGCACATGTTAGATCTAGAACTTATTATATTTAACTAGAATTTACCCTTCACATTTTTATTTTAATTAGTTTAGTAAAAGGTTTCATACTTTTTGGTAAAACAATTTGGCGTCGTCTGTGGAGAACTTTCTAATCAAAGTCATAGTTTTTCTAGATCTAAAAAAAACAACAAAACATAGGAATTTCATTTTCCAACTTGCACAGTCTAACATGGCAGGGAATGCAGAAGAAAGATTGAAGGCAGTGGCAGGCCTTACTGCTAATCTCCTAAACATCATCAATGAGGTTAATGGAGAAGACTAGGAGAACGTAACACCAAGCGCTTCCCCTAGGTGAAGTGGTTCACCCCTTCCTCATGGCAACGTTACTACCTCCCATGGAAAAGGATCCTCTACGTCCAGAGCGGAAGAAGCACCACCGATAGTGAAAAAGCTACTAGAAGCATGGCTAACAAGTACGCTGACCAGTATACTCGACAAACCTGCCCAAAAGGCGAGCAGGGATGATGCACGAGTCAACATCACAACAACAACCAATGAGCAACACGTCCCTCCTCCTTCAACAGGTATCACTCACATCGTTAATGATGTAGGTAACGACACCCTCATGGATATTCTAAGAAAAAATGGAGGAGATGGAGAACGAGAACAAAGCACTCCGCGACCAAATGAGGGAGAACCAGGAAAGGGTAGATAAGATACCAGGCGCCCTAAAGCTTCTACCAAAATGGGACGCCGACCGGTTTGTAGAACAACCATATAGCGACGAGGCCGCACCACACGCTATACCTAAAACATTCAAGATGCCACCATACTTGAAAATATTTGACGGACAACGGACCCTGAGGATCACATCATGCACTACGTCACTGCAGTGAAAGGCAACGACCTCTCTAAAGAGAAAGTACTATCCATATTGCTGAAAAAATTTGGTGAAACCCTAACCGGGGGAGCATTGACGTGAGACTCACAACTTTCAGCACGATTTATAGAAACATTTGAGGAGAGGGCCGACAAGTTCGTCACCGCCCATGACGGGGCCAAGAAAGCAGAGGCGAGGGTGAATGATATATTCGCCATTAAACAGTCACCTGACAAAGGGCTCAAAGACTTCCTCGCCCGGTTCAACTGAGTTAGAATGACTCTCCCAAATGTACCGGAGGGAATGGCGGTAGCAGCTCTAAAATGGGCTGAACAGGAGTGGTTCAAGGACAACCAGAAAATTGTTAAGCATGCTCATGAAGTTACCCCCCCCCCCACACCACTTGGGAAGAAATACACAACGCCTATTGTGCCGAGGTGAGAGAGGACAAGGACAACCTCAACGGACCAACCCACCGATTGACGTCAGTCTAGACGGAGTCGAGAAAAGATCACATAAATGATAACAGAAGGGATCATGTAGGTTCGCGTCCCAACCGCGAAAGACACCAGCCATACATCAGAACTACCGTCACACCACCCCCTGTCATAGCAACGGTCAATCTATGCCATAGACAGGGACTCACTGAAATTAAAGAGGTATGCCTCCACTACTATCTGCTCAAAATTTTTATGTTTCTCCTTCAGAGATAGTCTACGCCCTAGAGAAGCTCGCCCCAAAGGTGAAATGGCCACAAAATATGAAGTCCGACCCAAAAACCACAAAGTCGAATCCCCTCTGTGAATTCCATCAGGAACGAGGTAATGGAAATTGGAATGATATTAACTCCTATTTATTCATTATCTATGTCATGCCAGATGTTCTATGGATACAAGCTATTTAATGCACCTATATCAAGCCAACGAAGGCATGATTTCAGGGTCGCTGCGGTGTGCAGTCCGACCTCATAACTGTCTCAAAACCAAGCTTCAAGCCTCACTCAGTCAGTACCTTCCAGTCTCACTCACAATGCTCTAACATATGAAAATCAGCCCAAACCAATGATAATATAGAATAAACTAGCAACTTACGAGACTGAGGCATGAAACATATACTATAACGGGACTGAGTACATGAAAACAATAATCATAAATGGAGACAACAATAATCGACTGTTCCGGTCTGAACATATCGGAGTGAAGCCTTAACATTTATACTTAGCATGATTTCTATTGCGTTCAAGGTAAATACCACCTTCACAATATAAATATCAACCTGAGGTAACCATTAGACAGTGCCATGGGATGAGCCAGGCTACAAATATTTGGTGTACGCCCGCATGCCCGTCACTTGGCAAGTGTGTCACCTTAATTAACATCAAATATCAAATAGTTTGAGGTTTCGAACCCTCAGTTCCAAGTTTGGAAGCGTTACTTACCTCAAAACCGGCTAATATACTACTCCGCAGTGCTCTTTCCTCTAAATTCGACCTCCGAGTGCTCCAAATCTACCAACAATCAGATGTATATTATTATAATATGCTAAGGAACTAATCCCAATCGAAATGTATCAAAAATACTCAAAAATCCCGAAATTGGTCAAACCCGACCCTGGGCCCACATCTCAAAACTCAGAATATTTTATACAAAACTATTCTTCATCATCTCACGAGTACGTACATATAAAGAACACTAAATTCGGAGTCCAAATGATCCCTCAAATCCCCATTTTAAAGCCTCTTAACCCCAAGCCCTAATTACCCAATTGCACTGATTTTCCCCTAATTTTCACCATAAATCCGACCTTTAATCACATATAAACGAGTTTAGAGTCCAAAAACTTACCTCAATGAAGAACTATCGAATCCCCTCTTCAAAACCCTTCCAAAGGCTCCAGACCTGGATGAAATATTGAGAAAGATGGCTAAAATTTGCGAAGGCACGCTTTTATACTTTATGTCCAGTGATTCCTCACCTGCGACCACTTACCCGCACCTGCGGATCCCAGGTGCGCACCTGCGGAAAACCCCAAGGACCTCAACTTGCGCACCTGCGATCGACCTCCCGCACCTGCGGTCTCGCAGGTGCGGCAATTAACTCGCACCTACGAAATCTTCTCACTCAGCCGAACTTCCGCACCTGTGGTGCCAAGTCCGCTCCTACGGCTCCCCATCCACAGGTGCGACACCAGTAACAGCAACATCAACAATATTAAAACCATTCCAAACTCCCCGAACCATCCGAAACCATCCCGAGCCCCTCGGGACCCCAACCAAACATACCAACGCATCATGTATGCTCATTCAAACTTAGTCGAGTCTTCGAAACACAAACAAAACATAAAAACCCCAAAACACATTGAATTCAAGCCTATGAACTTTGAATTTTCTAAATTCCACCAACGATGCCGAAACTACCCAAGACAACTCTGATTAACCTGAAATTGTGCAGACATATCCAAAATGACATTACGAACCTTCTCCAACTGTCGGAATTCCATTCCGACCACGATAGCCTATTTTCCACTGCCAATCGGAAATCGCCAAAAACTAACTTTCGCCAATTCAAGCCTAATTCTACACCGGACATCACAAAAATATTCCGAACACACTCCTAAGTCCCAAATCACCTAACGAAGCTATCCGAGCCATAAAATCTGCATTCCGAGGTCGTTTCCCAATAAGTCAACTCTTAGTTGACTTTTCCCATTAATAGGCTATCTTTAAAGGCTACATGACTGAACTTTCACTACAACCCTTCGATTTCAAGCCTATCGACTCTACCAAATCAATAACAGAATAACCAACCTATGACAACTCAATAACAACAATTATAATGCAGGTTCTATGTAATGACAGACCGGGTCGTTACATTCTCTCCTCTTAAACAAACATTCATCCTCGAACGGGTCTAGAAACATACCTGGAGTCTCAAACAAGTGAGGATATCTGCTCCGCATCTCCCGCTCGGTCTCCCAAGTAGCCTCCTCCACTGGCTGACCTCTCCACTACACCTTCACTGAAGTTATCTCCTTTGACCTCAACTTTCTGACCTCGTGAGCTAAAATAGCCTCTGGCTCCACCTCATAAGACATATCATCCTTGAGATGAACTGTGATGAAGTCTAACACATGAGACGGGTCACCAACATATTTTCTGAGCATCGATACATGAAATACCGGATGAACACTTGATAGACTGGGCGGCAAGGCAAGTCTATAAGTCACCTCTCCAACCTTCTGAAGCACCTCGAAAGGACCAATAAACCGCGAACTTAGCTTTCCTCTCTTTCCGAACCTCATAACACTCTTTATGGGTGATACTTTCAGCAGTACCTTATCCCCTTCCATAAAAGACACATCCCGAACCTTCCGGTACGTATAAATCTTCTGTCTAGACTGCGCCGTGCGAAGTCACTCGTGAATCAACTTCACCTTCTCCAACGCATCCTGAATCAAATCTGTGCCCAATAACTTAGCCTCACCAGGCTCGAACCAACCAACCGGAGATCTACACCTCCTACCATATAAAGCCTCATACATGGCCATCTGAATACTAGAATGGTAGTTTTTATTATATGCAAACTCCGCTAGTGGCAGAAACTGATCCCATGAACCACCAAAATCAATCACACAAGCCTGTAACATGTCCTCAAAAATCTGAATAGTCCTTTCCGACTGCCCGTCGGTCTGATGATGAAATGCAGTGCTCAACTCTACCTCAGTACCCATACCTCTCTGTACGGACCTCCAAAATTGAGATGTGAACTGAGTACCTCTTTGCTGCTGAAAGGTAAGCTAGGCTCCCCAAACTCTCGGCTCTGCGACTCAAGGCATCGACCACTACATTGGCCTTCTCCGGGTGATACAAAATAGTTAAGTCATAGTCCTTAAGAAGCTCTAACCATCTCCTCTGACGCAAATTCAAGTCCTTCTGCCTTAGCAGATACTGCAAGCTACGATGATCAGTGAAAATCTCACACTGTACCCCATACAAGTAATGCCGCCAAATCTTTAAGGCATGAACAATGGCAGCTAACTCAAGATCGTGCACTGGATAATTCTTCTCGTGCACCTTCAACTGTCTGGACGATCTGAATGAAGCACCCTTCTGGGTCAATCTCATCGGACCCAGAATGAAGCACCCTTCTGGGTCAATCTTGTCAAAGGTGAAGCAATAGAAGAAAATCCCTCCACAAAGCGACGCTAATAACCCCCCATACCCAGGAAACTCCTAATATCCGTAGCTGAGGACGGTTTGGGCCAACTATGCACCGCCTCTATCTTTTTCGGGTCAACCTGAATACCCTCACTAGACACCACGTGAGCAGAACAAGCAGATACAAAAGGAATTCAAATACAAATTGCAGGGCATATCGACGAAAAAGAAATTGCAAGTGTCGAATGGATTAGAGAAGGTAGGGTTCCCCTACAAACGATTCGAGCGAAAATTGATTATTGCTCTTATACAGTTCGAACTATCTATGGAGTATTGGGCATCAAAATTTGGATATTTCAGGTTTTTCCAATGTATAAAATAAAAATTCCAATGGCTTTGGCTACTCTAACCTTCCCAACCATGATTTTATCCTTTTTTTAGGTATTTCATTGCGAAATAAGAAAGAAATAAAAAATTGTATTTTCCTAGGTATCAAAAATCTAGTAAATAAAAGAAATCAAAAAATAAATAGTGGGTTCCTTCGTTTCTATGGTTACTTCTTAAACGGTGAGGTCTTCTCTATACACCGNTTCTTTGGCTCTACCCATGAATTATCCAGATAATTACCGGCCAAATATATCTTTTAATTCCAAAAATACTAATTACTTTTGTAATGGCAATTGGAATGATATTAAATCCTATTTATTCATTATCTATGTCACGCCAGATGTTCTATGGATACAAGCTATTTAATGCCCCGAAGGATTCTTTTTTTGATTCTGGACCGCGAGAGTTATTTCTTTCGATCNTGTTCTTTTATTAGCAGTTGATAAGGTCAAAGTTATTCTATCTAATTTTTTTTCTATCTAATTTGGATGACTGAAATAAAGAAACCTAAATATACGATCAACCAATATTTATAGAATTTGAAAAAGAGTCAGAAGAAATGGTTCGAGCCTCTTATTGTCTCGAACCGAGAGATCCATGAATCGGGATCCTGATGCATATAGATACAAATGGTCCAATAGGAGCAAGAATTTCCAGGAACATTTGGAACAGTCCGTTTCGGAGCAGAAGAGCCGTTTTCAAGTAGTGTTCGATCGATTACGTATTAATCAATATTCGATTGATTGGTCTGAGGTTATCGACAAAAAAGATTTGTCTAAGCCACTTCGTTTCTTTTATTTTCGAAGTCACTTTTTTTTTGTCCAAGTTGCTTTTCTTTTTGTCTAACTCACTTCCTTTTTTCTGTGTGAGTTTCGGAAATATCCCATTCATAGGTCCGAGATCTACATCTATGAATTCAAAGGTCCGAATGATCAACTCTACAATCAGGTGTTAGAATCAATAGGTCTTCAAATTGTTCATTTGAAAAAATTGAAACCCTTCTTATTGGACGATCATAATACTTCCCAAAAATCGAAGTTCTTGATCAATGGAGGAACAATATCACCATTTTGTTCAATAAGATACCAAAGTGGATGATTAACTCATTCCATACTAGAAATAATCACAGGAAATCCTTTGATAACCCGGATTCCTATTTCTCAAATGATATTCCACGATCAAGACAATTGGCTGAATCCCGTGAAACCATTTCATAGAAGTTCATTGATATCTTCTTTNAAGTTCCCCATATAGTATTCATCTATACCTGGTGATAAATAAAGCATCCGTACCTCGTTTGACCTCTCAGAAATTTCATAAAAAAGGGCTTTCTAGAGATCCCCAATGACCAATCCTCACATGAATTGCTAAGGATCCAATAAGTCCAACATTGATTCCTTCAGATGTGTCAATTGGGAAAATACGCCCATAGTGACTAGGATGGATATCTCGTATCGGAAAACTAGCAGTGCGCCCTGTCAGTCCTCCAGGGCACAAATAACTTAATTTTATCCCATGAACTATTTGTGTCAATGGATTAGTTCGATCCAAAACTTGAGATAATGGGTGTAAACCGAAAAAGGATTCATAAGTAGTTGTTAATGGAGTTGAGGTTACCAAATTCTGAGGTGTCGGTATCAATTTATGCCGAATTGCTCCACATATAGTCCCCCGAACCACATTTTCTAAACGAACCAGAGCCAATCCGAATTGATCTTGTAAAAGATCTGCTACAGAATGAATACGTTTATTTTTCAAATGATTAATATCGTCAACTGCACCCATTCCAAATTTCAGCCCAATCAAATGATCGGCGGCTTCCAATATATCTCGTGGTAA
>MDKI01086529.1:0-45626 GCA_005239505.1 Nicotiana paniculata
ATATATATATATATATATATATATATATATATATATATATAACTGCTCTGACGTAGTAGGCTCTCTCATAGGCGCTCGGACATACTAGGTTCTATATCTCGACCAACTGGGCTCGCTCATAGGCGCTCGGCCATAGTAGGCTCGGTATATAACTTAGCATCTGATCTGAGGTTACCCAATAGGGGCCTACCCATCGATTATAGCTCGATGGTAATGAAAATACTATAATACTGTATATATAAACTCTCTGCTTTCTTGACTGGAAGAAAGAAATACTCAAAATAATATGAAGTCCCGATAAAGAGAATATTGTAACTTACAAAACTAGGAAAATATATGTAACTTGCGAGACTAGCAAAATATATGTAAATTCCGGGATATGATTTTTTCTTTATGCCTCATTATCAAACTCGTGTAATTACGAGATCATGCCAAAATAAAGGAAAATCTTAGCCTTAACATACCTTTAAGGCCAACTTTCTACTGCCAACTTTCTACTTGTACACATGAACAATATCCTCCACGCCTCAATCTTATATGCCAAAACTAGTCTTCTTCCACCTTACAGTTTGTGACGGTATTTATGCCGCAGTTGGCGACGTTCTTGGTAACTCCGGCCATGCCTGATGTAACTATGATGGCACTGTGCCCTGGTCAAGACCGGTGTTCTCTCACCATTTACCTCTCTGGTTTCCAACAAGTGGCCTGTCTCTACTCTTTTCATCCTAAATTATCATTCTACATATATATGCTTCATCTTCCAATACTTTAACTAGAAGTAGTATATAACCCTCTCGTAGCCATTTGACTCACTGCTACTACTATTAATTTACTTGACTATTTAGGGTGATGACCGTTTACTTAAGTATTATTCTTGGTGAACTACTGTTCATAAATCAGGTCCTAGTTTCCTTTAAAAGTTTCTTAGAAAGACACCTAATAAGGATCCTTAACTAATCCTTCTTGGTGGATCATGTGGTCCACCCTATATAACCTCAATGCTTAATAAGCATTCTTATCTCAAAAATGTGACACCACCGTGCCTTTCAAAAATTTAGTCACTGTCTACTTTGATTGCCATGGTCCCACGTGGATAAACCATTTTATACTTATCTACTTAAATTAATAATTAGTTAATTATTCACACAATTAAGAATTATCTCAAACTAATTAAAATACTACTCACTTTTAAGATACTTTATATACCTTACTATAATATACTTTACTATCCTGGTCAGGTACCATATAAAATCAATACATAC
Organism: Nicotiana paniculata; assembly: GCA_005239505.1. NCBI lineage: Eukaryota > Viridiplantae > Streptophyta > Magnoliopsida > Solanales > Solanaceae > Nicotiana > Nicotiana paniculata. Next base: position 1,263 of record MDKI01086529.1, read on the forward strand.
ACTATTATTTCATTAAAACATCCATGTAAAAATACATATATTTTCTCAATTTTTAATTTTTCCAATTTCATATGAAGAATACAAATTTCCGTATGCTTGATTCTTAAAATGGTAATAAGATAACCTTCTTTTCTTGTGAGAAAATAATTTTTATCTTTACAATAAAGAAAATCTCATAAACATTCTCATATTATGTGTATAATTTAAAGCACATTCGAAAGTAGTAATATTAATAACTATATAAAATTATATTTTTCAAACTTTTTACAAAAATGTTCCACTCAATATTAATAACATATCAAAATGTATCTAACGGTATCGAGATTGTTAAACTTACGGAGTCTTACGGTCACAAATCCTTTGTAGAAAAGTACGGGATGTAACAACCAATTTGGGATATTGTATATTTATTGATGATTGTAGGACGTGTGTGGCATTTACTGGTTCATGTTTAATGGTTAAATGAATTAAATTTGTTAATAGCTCATAATGTGTTAGGCTTACCTAGTCTTAGAAACTAGATGTCATCATGACATCCTAAGGTGAGAATTTGGGATCATAACAGAGTGGTGTGTGTGTGGATTTTGATTTTGGATTAATATATCATGTCACATGTGCCGACTTCTTATGCTTATTAATGCAAATATAACTTAATCCTAATTTTTCATTTAGCAGTATATAATTTATTAATAATCGCCTTGGGTTATAGTAACTTATTACTATCCATTTGTGATATACACATGTAGAAAGGGAGTCAAGTAGTTAGTTGAGTAGTTGACCAAGTAAGTTTGAGTTAGCTATAATAACTGACTTTTGTTACAAAGTAAATTTGCCAGTAGAATTAAGGATTCATGATACAACTTAATCGATACAAATATTTCTGTAATCAACATTTACAACAACCTATCACTATACACAATTGTCTCTTAAATCATTCTCTCTTCTCTTTCAAAAATTCATAGTTTTCATCTGACTTCTCGAGCCACTTCCTTAATCAGCTTTTTGATTCCTCGAATTCATGTGAATTCCTGCAATCATGTAACATTGGTATCAAAGTCTATAGTCCTCGGAAATCATTGCGAAAGGTACTCGATCAAATGACAACTCAATTGAATATCTAGTGAATTTGTGTGAACTAATGTAGAAATTGATAGCAGATGTTGGAGCTTTGTTTGGCAAGGTTTTAAATATGAAACACTTGGATCAAATAGTCCTTGAGTTGAAGAAACAATTGATAAATTCTAGAGAACTTCGAAAGGCTAAAACTCCATTGCAAAATGAGTGTGAACCATATGAAGAAAGGTCTCAACGAAAAAGGAGTCCTACCAGTTGCAACCATCACAATTCTAATTTTTCCATGTGGTCAAAAATGAAATTTCTGCGATTTACAGGGGAAGATATGAGTTCGTGGTTGTTGAAATTGAATAATTTGTTTCCATGGAGAAGGTCATTGCTGAGAAAAATAGAAATGGTTGCAATACAATTGGAAGGAGATGTTATTTAATGGCATTTGTCATTCATGAGGTATAGACAATACCTTCAACCAGCTATATGGAATGAATATGTGATGACATTAGTAGAAAAATTTGTGGCTGATTTTGATAATCCAATCGAGGAAATTAAGAAGATAAAAAAACTTGAAGTATGAAAGAATATTAAGCTATCTTTGAGAGGAATTTGAATATCGTAAGGTTGTCTCAAGAAATGAGATTAGCTGCTTCCTTGGGGGCTTGAAACATGAGCTGAACATTGCAGTCAAGCCAATCAATCCAACCACACTGTCTCAAGTGTACAGAACAACTAGAATTCAAGAAGCTTATCTAGCTGCAACCAAACAACCTTCTTATGCATCAAATCCTTCAACCAAGAGATATGCAGGTCAAGGAATTTCCAGTAAGCCTTTATTACCAACTCCTAACTCTAGTAATTCTACTTATGCTAGGGATTCAACAGGAGAACAGTAAGCCTAGATGTAATGAATGAGAAAAGAGCAAAAGGGGTTGTGTTATTTCTACAATAAGAAATATGTGTTTGGCCATAGATGTAAAAATTTCAAATAATTATACCTATTTGAATTGGAGAAAATAGAAGAGCAAAGCCCAAGTGAGGAGCAAGAACAGATGATATAAGAAAATGAATTCAATAAATTGGAACTATCTCAACCTACGAAGCATATGGAATAATCTATTCATGCTTTGAATGATTTCTTGGGTGATACACACTTATAGAAAGGGATTCAAGTAGTTATTTGAGCAGCTGACAAAGTAAGTTGGAGTTAGTTATAATAACTGACTTCTGTTACAATGTAAATTTGCCATTAGAATTAGGGATTCGTGATACAATTTAATCGATACAAACAGTTATTTAATCAACATTTACAGTCATCCATCACTATATAAATTCTCTCTTAAATCTTTCTCTTTTCTCTTTCTGAAATTCATAGTTTTCAGCTAACTTCTCGATCCACTTCCTTAATCAGCTTTTCATCCTCGAATTCATCTGAATTCCTGCAATCATGTAACATTGGTATCAAAGTCTATAGTCCTCAAAAATTATTGCGAAAGGTACTCGATCAAATTACAACTCAATTGAAGATCCAGTGGATTAGGGTGAACTAATGCTGAAAGTGATAGAAGATGTTGGAGCTTTGTTTGGCGAGGTTTCAAATATGAAACACTTGGATCAAACAGTCCTTGAGTTGAGGTAAAAATTGATAAATTCTGGAGAACTTCGAAAGGCTAAAACTCTATTGAAAATTGAGTGTGAACCATATGAAGAAAGGTCTCAACGAGAAAGGAGTCTTGTCAGTTGCAACCATCACAATTATAATTTTTTCAGGTGGTCAAAAATTAAATTTATGCGATTTACAGGGGAAGATCTGAGGTCGTGGTTGTTCGAAATTGAATAATTATTTTTCATAGAGAAGGGCATTGCTGAGAAAAATGTAGAAATGGACGTAATGCAATTGGAATGAGAGGTTATTCAATGGCATTTGTCATTCATGAGGTATAGACAATACCTTCAACCACCTATATGGAATAAATATGTGATGGCATTAGTAGAAAGGTTTGCGGCTAATTTTGATGATCCAATAGAGGAAATTTAGGAGATCAAACAAACTTGAAGTGTGAAAGAATATAAAGTTAACTTTGAGAGGAATTTGAATATAGTAAGGTTGTCTTAAGAAAATGAGATTAGATCCTTGGGGGGTTGAAACATGAGCTGAACATTGCAGTCAAGCCAACCAATCCAACCACAATGTCTCGGGTGTACATAACTGCTAGAATTCAAGAAGCTTATCTAGTTGCAACCAAACAACCTTCTTATCCACCAAATCCTTCAACCAAGAGATATGCAAGTCAAGAAATTTTTAATAAGCCTCTATTACCAACTCCTAACTCTAGTAATTCTACTTATGCTAGGGGATTCAGCAGGAGAACATTAAGCCTAGATGAAATGAATGAGAAAAGAGCAAAAGGGGTTGTGTTATTTCTACAATGAGAAATATGTGTCTGGCCATAGATGTAAAAATTTTAAATAATTGTACCTATTGAAATTGGAGGAAATAGAAGAGCAAAGCCCAGGCGAGGGGCAAGAACTGATGATACAAGAAAATGGATTCAATAAACTGGAACTATCTCAACCTACGAAGCATATGGAATAATCTATTCATGCCTTGAATGATTTCTTGGGTGATAAAACTTTGAAGGTGATTGCTTATCATGCAAAGAAGACATTGAACATACTGATTGACGCTGGTAGTTTCCATAACTTTATAGACCTTGAATTGGTAAAGCACTTGGGATGTAAAGTCAGGTCTACTAATCCTCAAATGGTGGTTGCCACAAATGGTAACATGATGGTGGATAGAATATGTGCAATCATATGGTTTCTGCAAGGTGCTGAATTCTCATCAGAGTTCTTACTTCTTTCTTTAGGTTCATGTGGAGTGGCACTGGGAGTACAATGGTTGCTAAAACTTGGACACATAAAGATAAACTTCAAAAAATTAACTATGGAATTTTGATATTAGGGGAGGAAGCACCTTTTTAGAGGTGCTGGCAGCCAAGTTAAAGTTGAAGAAGCTGAAAAGCTAACCAAACATACATGTAACACATCTCATACTATGCACTGTTCAAATAGTACCCATGGAGAATACGTAGGAGCAATGGCATGCAATTATGGATACATAAGAACCTGAAATACATGCTAGATTAGTGCAATTACTATCTTAGTATTCTAAGTTGTTTGATGAACCTGCTGAACTACCTCCTTCTAGAGGTATTTTTTATCATAGGATTGTATTACAAGATGGTACTAAACCTGTGAATAAAAGACCATAAGTCAAAAAGGATATTATTGAGATCTTAGTGAAAAGATGATGGATCAAGAAATTATCCAACCCAGATGCTGTGAAGAAAAATTTCCAATTTCTATTGTGGAAGACTTTTAAATGAAAAAGTAGGATCCAAGGTATTCTCTAAGATAGACCTAATATCTGGTTACCATCAACTCAGAATGGCAAGGGAAGATATACTTAAGATTTCCTTTAGAACTTATTCAGGACATTTTGAGTATTCGGTAATGCCATTTGGGCTATCAAATTCCCAAACAACCTTTCAAGAACTGATGAATTATGTTTCCACAAATTTCTCAGGAAGCATATGCTGATTTTCTTTGATGATATATTGATTTAAAGCAGCACTGCAGAGGACCACTTGGATCACTTAGAATTCGTTTTTGTGAAAAATAAGGAGCATCAACTCTTTTCCATGAAGATTAAGTGCTTTTGTTGTGTTCAAAGGATTGAGTACCTGGGACATTTTATCACAACAGAAGGTGTTTCTACTAATCCCTCAAGCAGTTAAGGGGATTTTTAGGCCTAAATGGCTATTATAAAAGGTTCATCAAAGGTTTTAGTGTGCTTTTCAAGCCCTTAACTGACATGGCCAAGAAGGAAAACTTCAAATGGTCATCAACAGCTGATTCTATATTTGCAGAACTGAATGAAGCACTCATTCAAGTTCATGTCCTAGCCTAACTTGGTGCCAGTAAGACATTCATTGTAGAGACTAATGCAAGTGGTTACAAGTATTTATGAAAGTAGGATATCCAATAGCTTTTATCAACAAAGATCTATCGCTTAGACATGCAACACTATTTGTCTATGATAGACAGTTGATAGCTATTGTACATGAAGTCACTATATGGTCACAATATTTATTGATACAGAGGTTTATCATAAGAACTGATCAGAAAGCTTTGAAGTTCCTTATGGAGCATAAATTAAATACCAACTCTCAAATTTTATGGTTGACCAAGCTGATGTCTTGTGACTACTCCATAGAGTACAAGAGAGAAGAAGAACAAGGTATAAAATGCACTCTCAAAAGTTACTGGAGCTGAGATGCTGGAATTGGTAACATCACCTAACAACACTGATCTCTTCCTTGCCATAATTGATAGTTGTAACTTAACTTAGAAAACCTATTGAAGAGCTCCAAATTAATCATACTACTCGTATTCAGTTCACTTCTGATTTATTGGCAACTAAGGAGGAACGCTGGTAGTAGGTAAGGTACCCGAGTTAAGAGAAGAAATTAAGACATCGTGTCATGTTGCTCCTCAAAGGGGTCACTCAGGGGTTGAAACTACACTAAACAGGTTACTAACATTGTTCTACAGGAAGAATATGAGAAAGGAAATAAGAAAATTTGCCTAGAAATATGGTGTCTGTCAAAGGAAAATATCAAATCTAGTTGCTTATCCAGAGCTGTTATAGCCACTACCTATTTTAGATGTGTTGTGGTCACATATCAGTATGGACTTTATTGATGGCCTGCCAAAAAATCTAATGGTTGTGCGGTCATACTAGTAGTGGTAGATAGACTCAGCAAGTATGGACATTTTATTCCATTGAAGCACCCTTACTGCTCAATCAGGTGCTAAGGTTTTTATGGACACAGTGGTGAAGCTACATGGTTTACTAGATGCTATTACTACTGACAGAGATGTTATTTTCCTGTGCTCTTTCCGTCAATAACTATTTACACTGCAATGGTTACAATTAAGCATTTCACTTGCATATCACCATCAATCTAATGGACAAACTGAGAGATCAAATGGATGTCTTGAAAATACTTAAGGTGTTGTTATAATGCGGATGATGCTAACTAGTACTCATGCTTTCCTGTTGTTGAGTATTGATATAACATTTTATTTCACTCAGCTATACACACTATTCCATATGAAGCACCGTATGGTTGACCACCACCCTTACACCTTCCTTATTTACCTGGAGAGTCAGCTTCAAATGAAGTTGATAACACTTTGATAAATAAGGAATTAAAATTACAGCTACTTAAGCACTATTTAAGGAGAGCTCAACTCAGAATGTAGAAACAAGAAGACTTCCACAAGAGTGATAGACACTTTGATGTTGGAGATTGGGTAAATTTGAAGATCTAGCCCTATAAACAAGTGACTGTTTCTAATCACTCCTCATATAATTTGGCCGCCAAGTGCTATGATCCTTTTCAAATTATTAAAGAATTTGTCCAGTGGCATATACTACGGCTCTTCTGCTACATGCAGGAGTAAAGATTCATCCTACAACTCATTTCATTGCTGAAAAAGTATTATGAAGTGCCTTCTCAAATTTCCTATCCTCCTGTGATTGATTTACCGGTCCTTATTGTCCCGATCCTAAGCTAGTTTTATAGAGAAGAATGGTGAAAAGGGGTAATAAAGTTTTTGCACAAGTGTCGGTTAAACGGCAAGGATTACCAGCAAATGTTGCTACTTCGATGTTTATTACTATTTTGCAAACTAGATTTCTTTTGTTCGATCCTTGTGGTCAAGGATCTTCTATTGTGGGGGAGTACTGATACAAAATTATAGAATGGGAGTCGAGTAGTTAGTTGAGTAGCTGACAAAGTTAGTGAGAGTTAGATGAAGTTAGTTATATGTCACGCCCCGAACCTGGTCCCGGACATAACACGATATTTGGTGCCTGACTACATGTGACCGAGCGAACCAACTGGCTGACTGAATCTACATGTGATATCATAACATACTGAATGCGGAATATAAACTAACACATGTTGATATAATGAAACTCTAGATGATATAAATCAAACTGCGGAAATACTAATATAATTCTGAAACATATATGTAGCCAACATAGCTTAATATAAAAAGTATGTGACTCTGTCTAGCTGTTACTCTAATCTATGAAGCCTCTAATGAAGTACTGAAAATATTGACTGTCTAAAAATACTGAAGATTTTAAGGTAATGATAATGCCCCGAAAGAATTGGGAATTACCAAATAGCTGGTACGAGAATCCTAGCGCTCTGAAATGTCAACTGATGTAGGCCCCGAGCAAAAAGGGACGTTAGTACATTTGAATTGCACTGGTATATAAAGCAACTGAAAGAAAGGATTATAAATGTTGAAACTGAAGCTAAGCTGATAACTGAGAATTAATAATTGATAACTGAAATGATAACTATTGAAACTGAAACTGAAATGATTATTGAACTGATGACGGATAATTGAGTTGATAACTGGTAACTAATATGATAATTGATAACAGAAATGGTAACTAATAACTAAACTGAAAGGAAGTAAGGATATGAATATTCCCTCTCCTGAATGATGAACAACCTGTTTATCTGAATAAGCTATGGCCTCGGGCCTAATATATATGTGCACAAGCTACGGCCTCAGGCCCAAGTATACGTATACATAACTATGGCCTCAGCCCAAAATGCATAAAGCATAAACTACGGCCTCAGGCCCAAACATACATAAAGTATATAAACTACGGCATCAGGCCCAAATACAGGTGTTCAACATTCAGGAACTGAGAATCATACTGAAATACATGATGCTGAAATACTGAACCATACTGAGTTACACGATACTTGAATGCTGAATAGAGCTAGACTAAGACATGTATTCATGAACTGATTATGAAAATTGAAACTTCAACTGTTTATGACATGCTGAGTAATCTAGAATGAGACTCGTGGGCATCAAACTCAAGTCTATATTGATTACACACTGATTTCACAACATTTAGAATAAAAGTCATGAACGAGTTACGAAGGTAGAGAATAGAAGTTCTGCAACTATTCAAGGAACTAGGCTTAACTATATTTCTGAGGCAATTGGTAACGTGGTAAAAGAAACATAGTGTAGGGAGAATCATTAACATTCCCAAACATAGAGAGTTAGCCTCACATACCTTAACTTCTTGCTCTTGAGCATAATACAAAATTCGCCAACCCTTTAAACTTTAATCTATATCAATACAAGTCAAAGGGATTCCAAATTAGCAACAATAGTCATGTTTTGGTCACTTAGGCATTTTATCAAACGCTTGGTGGCATAAAGCTTCATTTTCTCTATTAATGGTGTTTCTACACCCAAAACCAATTCTCTTGCTCCTAGATAAATTCTAAAGTCTCAAATGACTATAATCAATACCATTCTTTATCACCCAAAAGGTAAACAATAACTTTAACCAATAATCAACAATCAACAACCCAAACATATAACCGTTCATGCTTTTTCTATCAAACCCATCAACACATATCTCATGAACTAGAGTCTATAATCATTAAACCAATGCTAGAATCAATTAGAGGGTGAAGACGTTACCTTTTTGAAGTTAAATCCCCTTGAATTCGAGTTCTGGGGTTCCTTTTCTCAACGATGATGTACCAATCGAATATCTAATAATATGGAGGGTTTACCCATGTTAATAAGATGTTGGAAAATTAAAATTAACTTAGAATCACCATTATAACTTACCTTGGGTGGTGGAGGGACCCTTAAGGAGTTAGGTTTTTGAGAGCTCTCCTTTCTAGAGAAAGTATTTATGTATTGAGGCTGTGGGGGACGAAATAGGACTAAAAATGACTCCCAAAGTCCGCCCCCGTGTCCCTGTAGGCCTGATCGCGGTCGCATTCGGGGCGCGGTGATTGCACACTGTTCTGTAAAACACATAACTCCTTGCACAGAGATCTGCTCGGGATCCATAATATATAGTTGGAAAGATATTTCAATGGCCTACAACTTTTTTGTTTTGATCCCGAATTCCTTACACATTTTCACTAAAGCCTGTTGGAAGACGGACATTCTGTAAACTTAGTCGATTTTGTCGAATCTTATGCACCTCACTTTTCATCTTGAATTTGAAACAACTATTTTCACCTATAATCATCCTGATAGGACTTCATATGTCTAATATATCAAATTAATACCCATTTAACATATCCATACCTAATCTGAATGTATGGGGTGTTACATTATCTCCCCCTTGAGATCATTCGTCCTCGAATGATTGTCCTGGTTGTAACTTCGTTTAACTCTGGACCTTAAACGGTCTGGTGGGAACATGAAATTTAATTAATACTTACATACTAAACAAATGAATACATGATTACTAAACTGAATAACTACTGCATTGACTGAATATTGGTCTGCCATGGATACGTGAATACTGAACTATTGAACTGGATATATGAATATTGAACTGTCACGAATATATGAGTATTGAACCAACACCAATATCTAAGAACTAAGTTGGCATATATATCTGAGTATTGGACTGACATGAGTAGAAGAGTATTGAACTGACATGAGTATCTGAGTATTGAACTGGCAAGAGTATTTGAGTACTGAACTGATATGAGTATCTGAGTACTAGAAACTAGAATGTCATAATATCACACGTGAACTACTGGATGTACCACCACTAATTCTGGTGGCAACTCTAACTTATAAGCTAATTGATCGATCCTTCGCAAGATTCTATGTGGTCCAATATAGCAAGGAGTATGCTTCCCCTTCTTCCCAAATCTCATAACACCTTTTATAGGCGAAACATTCAGAAATACCCAATCATCAACTTGAAAATCTAGGTCTCTATGCCACACGCTCGAATAGGACTTTTGGCGGCTCTGAGTCGTCTTCAAACGCCCTTGAATCAACTTAACTTTCTCTTTAGTTTGATAGACAAAATTTGGTCCCAACAACTCCTCTTCACCAACTTTGAACCAACCAATTGGCGATATACACCTTCGCCCATACAGAGTCTCGCACGGTACCATCTTGGTACTAGAATGGTAGGTGTTATTATTAGCAAGGTCAATGAGAGGTATGTGATCATCCCAATTACCTTTACAATCAAGTATATCCTTGATTACCTTTACCATATTCCGAAATGATGGACAACGGAGTCCCATGCAATCAGACGATTTCCTGAATGTACAACTTGGTATAATCCTCTACTGAACCTGTATTTTTTACTGGAAAGAAGTGTTCTTACTTGGTAAGTCGATTTACAATCCCTCAATCAAATCATGCTTCCAAATTGGACAAGATAATCCTGTTATAAATTCCATATTTACCTTCTCCACTCAAAATATGTGTATTCTGTGGTAAAACACTGGCTTTCTGCTACTCGACTTTCACTTACTGATAATTCAGACACTTGGTCATAAAGTCTGCAACGTTCTTTTTCATGTCGTTCAACCAATAAATCTCCTTGGTCATGATGCATATTTGGGGAACCTGGATGTGAAGAATCCTGAAATTATGGGCTTCTAACATGATCTTCCCTCTTTAAGTCTATCTATGTCTGGAACACACAATTTGTCTTAGTACCTCAAAGTACACACAAGAAAGACAAATTTCTAATTTTGAAAAAAAATAGTTACCTAGGGCTTGACTAGGTGAGGGAAGCGTATATTAACAGAATTATTAAAGGAACTGTTGCAAATTATTACTTAAACATGTTGTTCTAGGTTATTCAGAACACAGAAGCATTACTAGTTGTTTTTAGAGAAAATTGAGTGGGGTTGTTATACCTTTTATATAGCAGTAGTTAGATTAAATGTAGTTGAGTGATTAGGGCCCTATAACATGATATCTAATACACAGATAGAGATGCAGAATGATGCGTATGCGGAATTCCTAAGCATGATTTCTAAATGCTCAGTATTAATCATGGTTTCAGAAGATGCTAAAATGATAATTTATTTTTTAATGTTGTTTAGCCTAGGACAAGATTTCTAAGCGTACATGGCAGTGTGGAACATGACAGTAGAAAATACCATTTATTAGCAGGATTTTTCTAAGTAAAAGTGAACATGATGAAATAGTAGCCATGAGACCTAATAAACATGATTTCTAATGCATGAATTTTAACATATGAGCCTAAACATGATCTCTATTGCACAGATATGAGATAAAATCAAACAACATGGTTTCTAATGCATGAATGGGCCTAAATATGATCTTTGTTGCACAGATAGGAAATAAAGTCTTAATAGCATGATTTCTATCCCTTTGATAACTAATGCATGCGTAGCTACCCCTCCCTTTTCACTATCCATCCCCTGAGTTGTTTACAGATTATTACAGGTCAGGGAATTATGAATTACACAACCAAAGGAAAATAAGAAGTTACTTCTGTAGGGAGCCTTCAATTAGACCCAGATATTCCAAACCTCACTGCCTTATGGTATTGCATAGCCTTTTCATAATCCGGATGTATCAGAGTTCCCTAAGGACCTCAAGGGCTCCCGTGCAGTGCTCACACCCAGAAATAGCAAAAAGATTTAAACATGTGCAGTGTGCCAGCATTGTGTGTCAGAGTTCAGAGGGTACTCAAAGGGTTCCCAAAGCAGTGCTCACACGAAGGGGGGTGAACCTAGACTTCTAAGAGTGTGTATGAGAGTGCTTTTTTTTAAAAGGATTTAAGTAAGGAACAATTTTGGGAAAGAGTGAGTAAGAAAATAGTTTTTGAAGAAGGAAATGGAAACTTAACATCACAAAGGACCAAGGATAGTCCAACAAACACAAACAGGGGTAATGGGATTAGGGACAAATATAGAGCATGTAAGGGCATACATACAGCAGGCAGATAAGCACACAGACATGCCATCAGGAAACTTCTAAGGATCTAGAGGATCAGGGGGGTACAGTGCTAGGTCAGATTAACACCTAAGGCCATGGTTAAACTAATGTACCAGTCATAGGCATGTAAGAAGTAGGTTCTAAGTGTACAGAAACATGTTGCTCATAAACGGATAAAGCCTAATTTAAACATGCAGAGCGGACTTTAGGATCCTAAATATATGCCGAAAAAATAAGTAAGCAAGTTGGAAGCATGCTGAATCACAACAGTAAGGAAACATGTTGGTTTGAAGACTGAAATATAACTTAGGACATACCAGTGAAGTGAAGAAAGTAATAACACAAACAGGAAAGTATGAGAATGCACAATAGCTAGCCTTGGCTTGTAGCCGGCTAACCCAAAGTAGTGGTAATTAGCACAGAAGGAAGAGCAGAAAGTCTTTTGAATTGTGAGAGAGATTTTTTTGAACAGATTAGTTCGTGTCTGTGTGTGTATGAATAGATTATATATAGTTTTGAAAAGCAGGCAGAGGAATAAGGTGAAAATAATAGTTCAGCAGTAATTATAGAAATAATCATCAATTAGAGTTAATTTAGTATACAGACTTCCTTTAGTTAAGGAATCATATCCAAACGGTAACAAGTAGTGGCATCAAAAGGAAAGGAATCAAGTAAAGTGTATATAATTATAGAAACAAACACCATTAGGATCCAATCAATACAAGTATTCCCCACAATTAAGGAGTCACAGTTCAAACGGATACCACAGTAGTAAAGAAGGAAAGAGAACTAATTTGAAAAACCGATTTTAATCGTTCAAAGAGTACTAAAGAATAGTGCATGTGATTAAGGCTAGGTACAAAATGTATTAATTAAGGAAAGTATATAATTAATTAACAACATACTTATACGTAACAGAAGGTAGAAAATAATTCTGAAAATTAGTAATCATAGGGAATCAGTTATCAAATAAGGAAAGTGTCACACAAATATGCAAAATTAGTAAGGAGTTCTAAGGAAAAATACACAGAATCCCAGCTTTCAGGAAAATATCATAGTTCTAAGAAAATAGAGAAGACAACACTGATTTATCATGAAACTATGAGAATAAGCAGGTAATAAGCTAGAATCGGGACCATAAGGAAGAACAATACCAAATATGAGTTAGGGTTTCGTATAGAGCATGATATAGTCAGGAATCACAGAATCGTAGGATCTTTATGAGAAACACACAGATCAACTAAACACAACAACCAAGATGAACTCAAAATCCTAAAAATGGGGTTTTTTAACAGAATAACTCGAGTAAAGGGAGAATTCTTAATAAAACATTTAAAAAAATACTGAGAATCATAGGTTAGTACCAAAAATCAGAAAGAGAAAGCGTTTTAAAAGGGGTTAAGAAACCCTAGTTGAAGATAAAGCGTTATTTTAGAGAAATCAGAAAATCTTTAAGGAAAATAATAAAGAGCCCATAATATATACAGATCTAAGTCAGATCTAAAAGAAAAGCCGAAAAATACCAGGGGTTAGGGTTTCAGAGAGTTGAACAAAACAAGGAGAACCTTAAAGATGTTTCCATCGTTAGCCGGAAAAGCCATGGCTCTTACTCAAATGGCCGGAGGAGGCCGGAAGATGGCATGAGAGACCATAGGTAGGAGCTGAACCACTCCAGGCTCGCCTGAGGGCCTTAGGGTGCCTTAGACCGGTGTAGGGTGAAGCAATAACCAGGAGACAGTGAAAAACCACAGTTTTCGGCGAGGGAACTAGTTGGAGAAGATGAACAAACTCCATTGGAGTTGGAGAGATAAAGGAAGGTTCTAGAGAGAACCAAAGAGAGATAGAGAGAGAATTGAGAGGTTGGGAAATGAGGGGTCGGAGGGGGTAGTCTTTAGTGTTTAATTATGGTAGGTGGGATCTAGGCCGTTGATCTAATTTGATCAACGGCTAAGATAGATCCGGGGTTGGGCCGGGTATGGAATTGATTTGGGCTGGGAATGGGATTGGGTTATTAAAAAATCTGATGGGTTGGGTTAGAATTAGGCTAGAATCGAAATTAAAAATGGTTATTATTTAATACCCATTGAAATAGATAAGTAATTAAATAAAATAGCTAGTAATCATATAAAACGAAATTGATGCTAGATAAATGAAATTAAGGTAATTAATGAGTACAAAAAATATAAAATGAAATAATTATTGATTTAAATGGTAGAAAATGTACAATTAGGCCATAGTTGCAAAGTTATTGTAATTATGGTCAAATAATGCCAAATTGGCTAATTTGTGAAATAATTAAATCCTAATAGGATTAAAAATGATATATATTGACTAGGAAATATTTTGAAATTATTTATAATACAATTTATGAATAATTATTGAATATAAAAAATACTGAATAAATTGGAAAAGAATTTAATAAAAATATGAAAAAATCTCGAAAAATACCAGTTATTATAAAGAGCAGTTTTGGAGGTGTATATACAAATTAAAAAAAATAATTTAATAAAAAATTGGGTATCAACAGCTGCCCCTCTTCACCCGGGAAGGATGAAAGAGTTGTCGGGTAAAGATATGATGGCCAATTTTGACCGAGCGGAAATAGCTCGAAAGGTTCGGGCCGCACCCTGGTTCCTGGGCTGCCTACATATCCCTGGTCTTACATGAATCAGGTTGTATGTAGTTCTGGGGTCATCGGTGAAGTATACCGATGAAGTTTTACAAGAACGGACACCAAGTACAGGGTTAGATGGGCAGACGGCTTACGGGATAGTTAGGGGACCTGGAGCGGAACCGCTCCCGCCTGGATGGCTGTCGCTTGCCGGATTACCTGCAAATAAAAAATACGAGCATATATTGTGCATAACTTAAACATGATGCAAACTCACGTTGGATGATGAACGATGTCTTTGGACGATTAAGGATGACGTCTTTAGACCATGATGTCCTGGGCCATGAATTTCTTGATGCAGGATTCAAAGGCCATGAAATGATGTTCTCGGGCCATGAGGATGGTGCCTCTGAACCATGACACCTTTTAATAATTATATGCAAAATGATAAAAAGATATCCTCAGGCCATGACATGGTGTTCTCGGGCTATGAATATGGTGCCTCCAAACGATGACGCCTTTGGATAGGTTGGTGATATCCTGCCCATGAAGATGCAATAGCATGATGCTGACAAGACAGAGCTTAGTCTTGCGAATTTAAAAGGGCAGAGCTTAGCCCGAAAAGAAGCAAATGATAGAGACAGGGGTTGCTTTTGAAAAGTAAATGGGAGACAGCGTTTAGTCTAGGAAGGCAGAAAGGTAGCCTTATGCAAGATGCGGATGCAGATGGAGACAGCGTTTAGTCTCGGAAGTCATAAAGGTAGCCTTATGCAAGATGCGGATGCAGATGGAGACATCGTTTAGTCTCGGAAGGCAGAAAGCTAGCCTTATGCAAGATGCGAATGCAGATGGAGACAGCGTTTAGTCTCGGAAGTCATAAAGGTAGCCTTATGCAAGATGCGGATGCAGATGGATACAGCGTTTAGTCTCGGAAGGCATAAAGGTAGCCTTATGCAAGATGCGGATGCAAATGGAGAAAGCGTTTAGTCTTGGAAGGCATAAAGGTATCCTTATGCAAGATGCGGATGCAGATGGAGAGAGCGTTTAGTCTCAAAAGGAAGAAAGGTAGCCTTATGCAAGATGCAGATGCAGATGGAGACAGCGTTTAGTCTCGGAAGGTAGAAAGGTAGCCTTATGCAAGAAATAAATAAACAACAATAGGAGTTCTTAGTTGGTGTTAAATTGCGGTAGAGCATTGTGATAATGAAGCATCGTTTGTGCTGATAACAAATGTTGGTGTGTGCGATGAGTTTGAGGAATAATGTCTCTCCTTTAAGCGGATAATATATTTTGGGGCTTTTGCAATTTGTGTCTGCGTCCAAAGAAAAATTGTGAGTTTTGTAAAGGGGGAAGGTTAGTTCGCATTCCCGCTGGCTCTGCTCGGCTCGCTTGTTTGATATGATGATACTGTCTGTATCATTGGGGTAGCGTTCGCTAAACAAGATGTTTCAAAAATAAATATGCATGATTTTATAAAATCATAATATATAATATAAAATAGTTTTTAGATGAACCGACGACATGGCATGGCTTGAGACATTGCAACCTCTTCTGCTGCGGAATTTTGAGGGTCCTCCCCAAAATTCTGCCCCAGTTTGCTGGGTGGATGCCTCTCACTGCTGCTCGCGTCGTGACTGGCTGAACTTGCTTGAGAATTTTGAGGGTCCTCCTCAAAATTCTGCCCCAGTTTCCAATTGCGGGGAAAAATAGATTTTTATTGAATTGTGAACGAACCCATAGGGTTGCCTATGTATCGCCTCTAAAACAGGAATCAGGTCAGGCGTAGTTCAAATTACATCATTGATGAAGCATAATTATTACACATAGTAGCGCTTGACTGCATCTGAATTGATTGGCTTGGGCCAGATTTCTCCGTCCATTTATGCAAATATAAGTGCTCCTCCTATCAGCACTCTATGAACCATGTACGGACCTTGCCAGTTGAGAGAACTTCCCCTTGGCTTCATCTGTATGCGGAAAGATTTTCTTTAACACCAGTTACCCTGGTGTGAATCGCCTCGGCTTGACTTTCTTGTTGAAGGCCCTGGCCATTCTGTTCTGATATAGTTGACCATGACATACTGCATTCATTTTGTTCTAGTCTATGAGGGGTAGCTGCTCATAACGGCTTCTTACCCACTCTGCATCGTTGAGCTCAGCTTCCTGTATAATTTTTAGAGATGGGATCTCCACTTCGGCGGGAATAACAGCCTCTGTACCATAAACTAGCATATAGGGAGTTTCCCCTATTGATGTGCAGACAGTGGTGCGGCATCCCAGTAAGGCGAATGATAAATTTTCATGCCATTGCTTGTGCCTTTCTATCATCTTTCTTAGTATCTTCTTGATGTTTTTGTTAGCGGCCTCTATGGCTCCATTCATCTGAGGTTTGTATGCTATGGAATTATTGTGTTTGATCTTGAAAGTTCCACACATAGCTTTCATCAAGTCATTGTTGAGATTAGAACCATTGTCGGTGATGATTGACTCTGGAACTCCGAACCGAAAAACAATACGGTCGCGGACAAAGTCAGCCACAACTTTCTTGGTAACTGCTTTGTAGGAGGCTGCTTCGACCCATTTAGTGAAGTAGTCAATGGCGACCAAAATGAACATGTGGCCATTAGAAGCGGCCGGCTCAATTGGTCCAACAACGTCCACACCCCAGGTGGCGAATGGCCATGGTGAGCTTGTTGCATTGAGCTCACTTGGACGCACTTTTATCATATCCCCATGTATCTGGCAGCGGTGGCACTTCCGAACATACTGGATGCAGTCCTTTTCCATAGTCATCCAAAATTAACCAGCTCGGAGTATTTTCCTTTTGCCAAGTACCTATCGATGTCATGAAACCAAGGATTTCCGTCTGCTTCTTCTTCGATATGGGCACAGTAAGCTGGTTGATTATGGTTTTTTATGGGAATAGGGTCGATGAAATTCTTGTCTGGGTGCTGGATCATTGAGGACAAAGTAGCTAATGCGTCAACGAGCTAATTCTGGATTCTGGGGACATGCCGAAACTCTATCTTTGTGAACCTCTTTCTCAATTCCTGTACGTGGTGCAGATACGGCAATATCTTGGAATTCTTTGTTGCCCATTACCTTGTACCTGATGTACCAATAAGTCTGAATCACCAATTAGTAACAGCTCCTGGACGTTCATGTCAATGGCCATATTGAGCCCCAAGATGCAGGCTTCATATTCGGTCATATTGTTGGTGCAAGGGAACCTGAGTTTGGCGGATATCGGATAATGCTGACCGGTCTCTGATACTAGTACTGCTCCAATACGGACTCCCTTGAAGTTTGCTGCTCCATCAAAGAACATCCTCCAACCATCATAGGATTCTGCAATATCTTCTCCTATGAATGATACCTTATCATCAGGAAAATCTGTTTTCAGGGGTTCGTATCCTCCGTCTACGAGATTCTCAGCAAGATGGTCTGCCAGAGCATGTCCTTTAACTGCCTTCTGAGTCATGTAAACAATGTCAAATTCGCTCAACAGGATCTGCCACTTGGATAGCTTGCCAGTGGGCATGGGATTCTGAAAGATACACTGTAATGGATCCATCCTTGATATGAGATATGTTGTGTAGGCACAGAACTAGTGCCTCAACTTTTGGGCGATCCAAGTTAGAGCACAACAGGTACGCTCTAATAGAGAATACCGAGCCTCATATGGAGTGAACTTCTTGCTGAGGTAATAAATAGCTTGTTCCTTCCTTCCTGTTTCATCATGCTGCCCCAGAACGTAGTTGAAAGCTCCATCTAATACTGCAAGATAGAGTAGCAAAGTTCTTCCTGGCTCGGGCGGTACTAGGACTGGCGGTGTTGACAAGTATTCCTTGATTCTGTCGAAAGCCTTTTGACAATCATCGGTCCATTTGGTCGCAACGTCTTTTTTTAAAATCTTAAAGATTGGCTCGCAGATGACTGTAGACTGTGCTATAAACCGGCTGATGTAATTAAGCCTCCCCAAGAAACCCATCACATCTTTACCTTGGACGGATCCAATTCTATTCCTCGTCGGCTTACAATATATCCCAGTAGCTTCCCAGCAGGAACCCCGAATGCACACTTCGCAAGGTTTAGGTTCAAATTGTATTTTCGCAATCAATTGAAGAACTTCCCCAAATTCTCCATGTGATCAGCAGCTTTCTTTGATTTGATAATGACATCATCTACGTACACCTTGATCTATTTGTGAATCATGTCATGGAATATGGTGACCATGGCCCTCATGTAGGTGGCCCCTACATTCTTTAGACCGAATGGCATCGTCTTCTAACAATACAATCCCCATGGCGTAATGAACGCCGTCTTCTCAGCATCTTCCTCATCCATCCAGATCTGGTGATAACCAGCGAAGCAATCCACGAAGGACTGTAATTCATTCTTGGTGCAGTTATCAATCAGAATGTGTATATTTGGCAAGGGGAAGTCGTCTTTCGGACTGGCCCAGTTGATATCCCGGTAGTCGACTCAGACTCTGACCTTCCCGTCCTTCGTTGGCACAGGTACAATGTTGGCTAACCATGTTGGATACTCCACTACCCGGAGAACTTTGGAATTGATCTGCTTGGTAAACTCTTCTTTAATTTTCAAACTCATGTCGGGTTTGAACTTTCTGAGCTTTTGTTTCACTGGTGGACACATTTGATTGGTTGGCAGTTTGTGAGCCCCAATAGACATACTTAGACCAGTAATGTCATCATACGACCATGCAAATAGGTCCTCATACCCTCTTAGAAACTTTGTGTGTTCTTTCTTTTCTGATGGTGACAAATGAATGTTGATACGAGTCTCCTTGACGTTTTCTGAATCTCCCAGGTTGATAAGTTCGGTCTCATCTAGGTTGGACTTAGGTCTGTTCTCAACGTTCTCAACTTCTTTGACAATCTCGTCGGGTATGTCATCCTCTTCTGAATCAATTTCCCTTTGCCTCGTTGTCTCATTGCATGTCATCGTCATTGGTTCATCAAGACAAGTAATAGTAATGCTGTATAAGTAAAGTAATTGGAGAAAACAATAACAATAAATATCATATTCGTAAAATTAGGAGATTCTTTGATAGATTGAATAACTGTTTTGAACATTGAAGATCCTTATTGCAGAAATTTGAAAAATGCAGGAAAAGGGAAATCATTTAGTAAATAAAATAGTAAATAATGCTTGTTTTAGCCTTGCTACCCCGAGGCTCGTCGGGCTTTAGTTGTCTTGATAGACCAGTTCTTGAGATATGCCCCCTTGATCACGGTCTGTATGGAAAGGCCTTCCTCCCTCTCTGCCTCGAGGAAAACACAACAATCCACATCATCATCCTCTAGGAAAAAACTCCTCATTGCTGCAAGTGCTTCTTCTTCATCTG
This sequence comes from Nicotiana paniculata, assembly GCA_005239505.1. Taxonomy (NCBI): domain Eukaryota; kingdom Viridiplantae; phylum Streptophyta; class Magnoliopsida; order Solanales; family Solanaceae; genus Nicotiana; species Nicotiana paniculata. The sequence continues at coordinate 21,176 of MDKI01086529.1, forward strand.
AACCGTGGATAGTGTCAGCTTGCTTCAAAGTCTGCTCAAGATGAGGTATTGGCTGCTCCAAAGGGTAATAGGGACCGCGCCAAGGTGGCGACCAGTCATTGAATTCCTGCCAGATGTACTCATACCCCAGACCGAAAGTGGTGCCATGTTCCTTGAGCTTTATGGGCTTCGTGATCCCTTGGAGGTTTTTACCGAGCCCTTTTCCTGGATCATATCCTCTCCAGTTCAATATGCTCTCGATCTTGTTATCCCACCATTTGTCCTTGTCGATAACATTGACCCGTTCAATATGGTGGTAAGTTCCTCCACCTATCTTCCTTTTCCCGTCAACCACCAGAATAGTTTGACGGCTATAAATGGGGTTGCTACCGTCACCATGAATAATCACCTCTTGGTGGCTCCACTCAAATTTTACCGCCTGATGTAGTGTTGATGCTATGGCCCCAGCAACATGAATCCAGGGTCGTCCCAACAACAGGTTGTAGGATGCCGGAACATCTATCACCTGGAAATCCACTTCGAACCAAGTTGGTCCCATCTATAGACATAGACTGATCTCCCCTATGGTGGACCTCTGAGAACCATCGAAGTCTTTCAAATTGATCGCCCCATCCTTTATCTAATGTAGCCCTTTACCCAATTTCTTGAGTGTTATCAATGGACAGATGTTAAGTCCGGAACCTCCATCGATCAAGATTCTTGTGATGAAATGATCCTCGCACTGCACGGTGATGTGCATCTCTCTGTTGTGCCCCAATCCTTCAGGTGGTATCTCATCCTCATGAAAACTTATTTTATGACTCTATAGTACCTGGCCTACCATATTGGCCATTTCCCCACTAGTGATGTTGTTTGGCACATATGCTTCACTCAACACTTTCAACAAAGCATTTTTGTGTGTTTCGGAGTTCTACAGCAGAGAGAGGATGGATATTTATGCTGGTGTCTTATTCAGCTGGTCGATGTATGAATACTTCTTAGCATGTATCTTTCTCCAAAGGTCATCGGGGCCCGTTTCGATAAGGGGAGGCCGGTTGGCGGCCTGCTTTCTTGACTCGGCCAGATGCTCAAGGGTGTAGACTCTACCAGTTCTCGTCATACCTTGTGCTGTGACAGCTTCCTCATATCTGACCTTGCCTTTCCTTCTTGCCTCGGTTGTGTAGTCCCAGGGAATAGCGTTTGAATAAAAGGTGGCATGGTTGGCATTGCCACCAGAATTGGTGCAGCCATCTTTACTTCAAGCGGAATGTGTGTTCGGGGTGGCAAGATTTTGATCTCGAACGAAGCTGGTGTATTTGCTGGAGATACAAACTTAACTTCAATTGGCACTGGTGACTTCACCGGTGGCGCTGCCTCAAACTCCAATGGTATAGACATATTCACCTCAGTGGCCTCAGATGGCTGAATCTGGACTATGATCGGTTTGAGAGTGACTGCGGATTTCTTTGGGTCGTCGCCTTCTGCGATCAGCCTGATTGACCCCTCCCAATCATCTTCTATTTCAATCATATGGATATCTTTACCCTTATGGTCTGGCAGAGGGTTGTCGCGAACGTTTGGGGCGGGGTCTTTTGCCACAATAATCTTGTTGTCAATGAGAGCCTGTATTTTTTCTTTCAGAGAACGGAATTCTTCGATGGTGTGTCCCTTCATGCCGAAATGGTATGCACATGATTTTTTTGGGTTTACCCATTGAGAAGGATTCTTAGGGGTGGCAGCAGAGATAGGTGTAACATAGCCAGCAGTTTTGAGTTTTTCATATAGCTGGTCAATGGGCTCGGCTATGGCGGTGTATTTCTTTGGAGGACGGCGATCAAAATTGGGATGAGTTCTAGGGAAGTTTTGGCGTGCAGGAGGGGATTGGTAATGAGATGGCTGGGAATTATAAGTGTGGTAGACAGGAGCGGGTTGTGGATATTTGGGCGAAGCAGGTTGATATGTAGGTGATGGAGCTTGGTAGGAAAGTGGTGGAGCTTGGTAATTTGGTGAGGGTGCTTGGTAATTTTGTGAGGGATGATATGTGAGTGGAGGTGTCGGATAGGTTTGGTACTTGAGTGGGGACTTGGTTCTTTGTGCAACCATTACGGCTCCCACATCTCTCTTCTTAGACACACCACTGGACTGTAGAGCCTTGTTAGTGGCTTGCAAGGCTTCAAAATTTGTGACCATACCGCTTTTAATACCTTCTTCAATCCGCTCACCCAATTTGATGATGTCAGAGAACTTGTGGCCCTCAACCATCATTAACCGATCATAATACTGCGGGTCCTGAGCCCGGAAAAAGAACTTGTTCATTTGTTCTTCTTCTAGAGCAGGTCTGACTTTAGCGGCTTCGGACCTCCAACGAGTAGCATACTCGTGAAAGGTTTCTGTAGGCTTCTTCTTCAAATTTTGAATGTAGAACATGTCTGGTGCGTTCTCTGTGTTGAATCTAAACCTGTCCATGAAATCAGATGCCATGCTTACCTAGTTTGACCATTTCTTGGGGTCTTGGCTGATGTACCAAGACAGTGCATCTCCCTTCAAACTCCTCATGAACAGCTTCATGTGGATTCTTTCATCATTTCCCACGCCAACCAATTTGTTGCAATAGGTCCTCAAATGGACTCTCGGATCACCAGTACCGTCAAACATTACGAACTTTGGAGGTTTGTACCCCTCGGATAGTTTGACATTAGGTTGGATACAAAGGTCTTCATAATTCAACCCTTCAATCCCCTTGGTCCCTTCAACACCCTAAACTCGGCTGGTCAGTTTCTTAAGCTCCTCGGCCAGGTTCCTGATAAGAAATCCTTTTCGTCAGACTCGGATGCCTGTTGGATAGGCGGAGTGGAATGGGTCATGGTTTCCACATAGATGGGATTGTTATAGGTGTGGAAATGGTCTTTTGTGGGGTTTTGAGGTTCTGGGATGTTGACGTCAGGGACGTTGAGGGAAAATGACAAGTTGGCCAGATTCTGGACTTGATCGAGTTCTTCCTGAAAATTCAGCAATTTTTGTTCAAGTGGCGACATGTTCTCATGCAGGACCTGAATAACTCATCCATCATTGGCATCTACCCTTTCAATCACATTCTCTTTTCTGATGCCGTTGGACTCTTCCATCTTACTTTTGCCTTTGTCTTTGCCCTTAGGAGGACTAGGGGGAGGAGTAGGTGGAGGGCCCTTAGATCTGGCGCGATAGGCTAATGATGCCAGAATGCACGAACTAACTTTTGGGGAGGGGAGTACGAAAAATAAAAACAAAAGGTAACCAAGTCAGTGAGGATTATGAAAAGAGTATTGCAGTATTTAAACACATAATGCAGAAATGAAAGCGTGTCCTAAGTTGGGACCTCTTTGTGCCTGAGGTAGGCCTAGCGACAAATTTATTTGGAGAACTTAAAATGCTAAATGCCTCATTTTATTGATAATAAAATAGACAAATCCCAAAATGACAAAAGAAGAATAAAAATCACTAATGGCCATTGGCCTTATTACATTTTTAGAAAAATAAAGACGTTCCTATCTACGTGGTCCCAGAAGGACCTTTCCCAGATTCAGCATTCCTGCTTTCTTCTAACAGCTTTCCCAGCTCGCGAAGTCCCAGCAGCAGATAAGTTCTGGCTAGGTATCCCCCTACAGCTCCCTCAACCTTTTGACAATCTTCAACACTTTTGATGAACTTTTCTTCCAAATCGATTATACCTCGTTCCAAATACCCTAGCCTCTTGTTGGCACTAATAGCCATGTTCTTCCATTCCTCGATCAGTCTTTTGTTGGACTCATGTATCTTGTGGTGATCATCCTCATTTTCCCGGATCCTTTTACGCAACTGGATGAACTTGACTTGTGCTTCAGCCCTTTCATCTACAACCCTGTGACCTCGGACGTACCCTGGCTTGCTCTGACCACCCAGATCTTCTTCTAACCAGCCAAGATAGAAAGGAGTATAACCGGCGTGATACATGTCCGACTCAATGGTGTCTTTCTCAAGTATAACCTTGCAGTGCCATAGGTGTTGATCTTGGCAACTTTGAGGACTGTCATTATTTTGAAATTCGGCTTGAAGATGGCTTATCTTCTCGACCCTAGGGATGACTTGTTTCCTTCCTGCCTGCCTCCTAACTCGAAGAGGGACGTAAGGGTAGTCCCGCTTAGACCAATCAGTACCAGAAATGATACGTCTCGGGATCGAATGATGAACTCATCCATTGGAAACCATTCGAACATCTATTGAACCTATTCTTCAGTCAGGTTATCAAAGAGCTCGACCCATCCCTCAGCATCGTTAGGTTGAGCGAACATGTCAGGGATAGTTCATTTGCTTTGGGTGATGGAAAATGATGTGGTCATCCCACATTCGGCGGTGGATGTCCTGTCAATATTCCCCCTTTTGGAGATGTTCTACAAGCCAGAGTTGGAGTAACAGATTGCAACCTTCGAACTTCTTTGGTCCTTGTTGACATTTTTCTAAAGCCCGGTACATATCTACAACGATCATGGGCACAATGCTGAAATATTGCCCATTTAACCCTTCCATTATGGTATTAGTTACCATGGCTAGCCTGGTATGGATCCTTTATTTCTTCATCGGGAACACGATCAATCCCAAAAAGCAGACAATAAACACGAACACTCGGTAATGGACGTGTCCCAGATAGGTGATAGCAAACTCGTCATGGTAGGTACGATATGATTTGTTGTAGCCATATTGTTCATACAAGTAGTCAAAAGGAATGTACTAATCCTCCAGACATACCAATTCTGCGTCCTTTTTCATACCCATCATTTTGAGGAGACTTCTGCCTGTGTGGTTCTCAGGCATCAGCAACCCCGGAGTTTCCCATACTATGTTAGCCAACCCTCCTATCTCTTCTATCAACGGTGTCATTTCGACGTTCCCAAAGTAGAACACAGATCTTTCACGATCCCAGAACAGGGTAGCAGCCTCTACTATCATTTTGTTAGGCTGGATTTCCAAAAGAGATGGTAGATTTCCCAAGTGTTTTCTGATGATAGATTCGTCGCTAGAGTGTAGATCCTCCCACCAACTCAGCAATTTTGTGTGGATGTTGGAGACCATGCAGAATCTGGAGACTTCGTGCCTCATTTTTTTTTCTGCAAAACAATTAGGTTAGGCCCTTCCCCCATCGGACTCGACTATTTAACGTCAATAATTAGCAGGAAGCATTTAGTTCTCCAAATAAATGCACAGAACATGAGGGCGTCTGTTTGGGTTTAGGGAAACCCGGTGGTCTTTTGGATAAGGTTATCTTAAAAGCTATCGTTTGGACGACACATTATCTTTGACTAGGTTTGACCATGATGTATGCAACAGTTCGACAGAGTAAGGTTTCTATGGGGTTTTAGACTGGTACCCTTGAGCGGACAACTCAAGGGGGAAAGGCACCGAACCGTCGACTACACCGTTGATCGACTGGTTTTACCACTAATAAGCCTTTCTGAATTTAGGGGGTGATAATATAGGAAGGGCACAACCACTCATCAAGCGTTGATATAGTATTTTGTTTGGCACGAGTGGACTATTAATGTTGAGCATGATTTATGCAATAAGTATTAAAACAAGTTGTCACGTATTTGCACGTTAAAGAAAGCGGTAATAATGGTAATAATGATTTAAAGCAGTTACAAAAGGGAAACAAAGAGACATGTCAGTTACGTTTGGAAATAAATACTCGAAGTAAACAATTAATTACATGCAAAGGGGATGGGAAAGGGTGCAAGTGCTTAAAATAAAGGCATAAATTCACGAAACAATTTGAAATGGTAAACTCCTATAATCCCCAGCAAAGTCTCCATGCTGTCACGCCCCCTTTTTCCTCATGGAGATCGGGTTTATGACATTAGTTGGGACAACTCATTCCTTTTGGGAAAGGGGTTTGCATATTTTGAAGAGTCGCCACCTAACGATTTTAACGATGCGTTAGGGAACCTAAGGGGTTCAATTACAACAACGTTGAGAACCAGAGATTTGGGTAAGGGCTTGAAATTATCCTAAGGGGAAGGTGTTAGGCACCCCTCAGGATCCACAAGTGTGGTTCCCGGACAAATGGTTTCATGAATTTGTACAGTTAGAAAATAACAAGTAAAGGCTCAAATAAGAGGGGATTTAAGTCTTAAGCATGCAGATGTTTGAAAATAGTAAAGGAGATTAGACTTTGAAAAGGATTACGAGCTAAGCATATAAGAGGTGTCCTAGGTTTATAATAATATGGATCACATCAATGCAATACCCGGTAATCACTCCTCGAAGAGGGGCTACACGTGGTATTAGCGCACCAGTCATCATATTCATATTCTACCCTTCCCACCTCATAAAGGTGATTAAAGCGCGTAATGGTCACGGATTCTATTGTGTGCTATTACCCATCTCGTCCTATCCTATCAGTCTTGGAGGAGGTTAGGACTACTATCCTAAAAGGTAGGTACTAGGCAGACCCTCAGGTTTAAAGGACAAAATTCTAAGGCAACAAGCAAAGAACATATAGGACTGTAGTCAGTGGGAAACACATAGGAGCATATAGGAGGCTCAGATTTTTCCTATGCAGATAATGCATATAATTAGTACGACTCAAACACATATAAGGGAAGTATTGTTAATTAAGATCCTAAGACATGGTATCATGGGATATTCAGAGGATAAGCAGACAGGCAGACTTGTTTTATAACTCAAGAAAAACATGTTGTTAATCAGTTTTCCTATTAATTTTTAAAGAAAGACCTATTAGTGGTAAGAAGCACAAACAAGAAAGACAGATTTCTAATTTTGAAAAAAAAATTAGTTACCTAGGGCTTACCTAGGCGAGGGCAGCGTATAATAACAGAATTATTAAAGGAACTGTTGCAAATTATTACTTAAACATGTTGTTCTAGGTTGTTCAGAACACAGAAGCATTACCAGTTGTTTTTAGAGAAAACTGAGTAGGGTTGTTATACCTTTTATACAGCAGTATTTAGACTAAATGTAGTTGAGTTATTAGAGCCCTGTAACATGATATCTAATGCACAGATAGAGATGCAGAATGATGCGTATGCAGAATTCCTAAGATTGATTTCTAAATGCTCAGTATTAATCATGGTTTCAGAAGATGCTAAAATGCTAATTTATTTTTTAATGTTGTTTAGCCTAGGACAAGATTTCTAAGAGTACATGGCAGTGTGAAACATGACAGTAGAAAATACCATTTATTAGCAGGATTTTTCTAAGTAAAAGTGAACATGATGAAATAGTAGGCATGAGACCTAATAAACATGATTTCTAATGCATGAATTTTAACATATGAGCCTAAACATGATCTCTATGGCACAAATAGGAGATAAAATCAAACAGCATGATTTCTAATGCATGAATGGGCCTAAACATGATCTCTATTGCACATATAGGAAATAAAGTTTAATAGAATGATTTCTATCCCTTTGATAACTAATGCATGCGTAGCTACCCCTACCTTTTAACTATTCATCCCCTGAGCTGTTTACATATTATTACAGGCCAGGGAATTATGAATTACACAACCAAAGGAAAATAAGAAGTTACTTCTATAGGGAGCTTTCAATTAGGCCCAGATCTTCCAAACCTCACTACCTTATGGTATTGCATAGCCTTTTCATAATCCGGATGTATCAGAGTTCCCTAAGGACCTCAAGGTCTCCCGGGCAGTGCTCACACCCAGACATAGCCAAAAGATTTAAACATGTGCAGTGTGGAAGTGCCAGCCTTGTGTGTCAGAGTTCAGAGGGTACTCAAAGGGTTCCCAAAGCAGTGCTCACACGAAGGGGGCTAAACTTAGACTTCTAAGAGTGTGTGTAAGAGTGCTTTTGTTTAAAAGGATTTAAGTAAGGAACAATTTTGGGAAAGAGTGAGTAAGAAAACAGTTTTTGAAGAAGGAAATGGAAACTTAACATCACAAAGGACCAAGGATAGTCCAACAAACACAAACAGGGGTAATGGGATTAGGGACAAATACAGAGCATGTAAGCGCATACATACAGCAGGCAGATAATCACATAGACATGCAATCAGGAAACTTCTAAGGGTCTAGAGGATCAGGGGGTACAGTTCTAGGTCAGATTAACACCTAAGGCCATGGTTAAACTAGTGTACCAGTCATAGGCATGTAAGAAGTAGGTGCTAAGTGTACAGAAACATGCTGGTCATAAACGTATAAAGCCTAATTTAAACATGCAGAGGGGACTTTAGGATCCTAGGTATATGCTAAAAAAATAAGTAAGCAAGTTAGAAGCATGCTGAATCACAACAGTAAGGAAACATGTTGGTTTGAAGACTGAAATATAAATTAGGACATACCAGTGAAGTGAAGAAAGTAATAACACAAACAGGAAAGTAGGAGAATGCACAATAGCTAGCCTTGGCTTGCAGCCGGCTAACCCAGAGTAGTGGTAATTAGCATAGAAGGAAGAGCAGAAAGTCTTTTGAATTGCGAGAGAGATTTTTTTGAACAGATTAGTTCGTGTATGTGTGTGTATGAATAGAGTATATATAGTTTTGAAAAGCAGGTAGAGGAATAAGGTAAAAATAATAGTTCAGCAGTAATTATAGAAATAACCATCAATTAGAGTTAATTTAGTATATAGACTTCCTTTAGTTAAGGAATCATATCCAAACGGTAACAAGTAGTGGCAACAAAAGGAAAGGAATCAAGTAAAATGTATATAATTATATAAATAAACACTATTAGGATCAAATCAATACAAGTATTCCCCACAATTAAAGAGTCACAGTTCAAACGGATACCATAGTAGAAAAGAAGGAAAGAGAACTAATTCGAAAAACTGATTTTAATCGTTCAAAGAGTAGTAAAGAATAGGGCATGTGATTAAGGCTAGGTACAGAATGTATTAATTGAGGAAATTATATAATTAATTGACAACATAATTAACGTAACAGAAGGTAGAAAATACTTCTGAAAATTAGCAATCATAGGGAATAAGTTATCAAATAAGGCAAGTGTCACACAAATATGCAAAATTAGTAAGGAGTTCTAAGGAAAAATACACAGAATCACAGCTTTAAGGAAAATATCATAGTTCTAATGAAATAGAGAAGACAACACTGATTTATCATGACACTATGAGAATAAGCAGGTAATAAGCTAGAATCAGGACCATAAGGAAAAACAATACCAAATATGAGTTAGGGTTTTGTATAGAGCATGATATAGTCAGGAATAATCGAACACAAAAACCCTAACAAGCAAACATAAGTAAGAATCACAGAATCGTAGGATGTTTATGAGAAACACACAGATCAACTAAACACAGCAACTAAAACGAACTCAGAACCCTAAAAATGGGGTTTTTTAACAGAATAACTCGATTAAAGGGAGAATTCTTAATCAAACATTTCATAAAATACTGATAATCATAGGTTAGTACCAAAAATCAGAAGAGAAAGCGTTTTAAAAGGGGTTAAGAAACCCTAGTTGAAGATGAAGCGTTATTTTAGAGAAATCAGATTACCTTCAAGGAAAATAATAAAAAGCCCATAATATACATAGATCTAAGTCAGATGTAAAATAAAGTCGGAAAATACCAGGGGTTAGGGTTTCCGAGAGTTGAAAAAAAAAGAAGGAGAACCTTAAAGATGTTGCCATCGTTAGCCGGAAAAGCCATGGCTCTTACTCAAATGTCCGGAGGAGGCCAGAAGATGGCATGAGAGACCATAGGTAGGAGCTGAACCACTCCAGGCTCGCCTGAGGACCTTAGGGTGCCTTAGACCGGTGTAGGGTGAAGCAATAACCAGGAGACAGTGAAAGACCACACTTTCCGGCGAGGGAACTAGTCAGAGAAGACGAACAGACTCCATTGGAGGTGGAGAGATAAAAGAAGTTTCTAGAGAGAACCAGAGAGATATATAGAGGGAGAATTGAGAGGCTGGGAAATGAGGGGTCGGAGCCGGGAGTCTTTAGGGTTTAATTATGGTAGGTGGGATCTGGGTCGTTGATCTAATTTGATCCACGGCTCAGATAGATCCGGGGTTGGGCCGGGTATGGAATTGATTTGGGTTTGGTATGGGATTGGGTTATTAAAAAATTTGATGGGTTGGGTTAGAATTAGGCTAGAATCGAAATTAAAAATGGCTATTAGTTAAATACCCGTTGAAATAGATAAGTAATTAAATAAAATAGCTAGTAACCATATAAAATGAAATTGATGCTAGATAAATGAAATTAAGGTAATTAATGAGTACAAAAATATAAAATGAAATAATTGTTGATTTAAATGGTAGAAAATGTACAATTAGGTCATAGTTGCAAAGTTATTGTAATTATGGTCAAACAATGTCAAATTGGCTAATTTGTGACATAATTAAATCGTAATAGGATTAAAAAATATATATATTTACTGGGAAATATTTTGAAATTATTTATAATACAATAGAATAATTATTGAATATAAAAAAATACTGAATAAATTGGAAAAGGATTTAACAAAAATATGAAAAAATCTCGGAAAAATACCAGTTATTATAAAGAGCGGTTTTGGAGGTATATATACAAATTAAAAAAAATAATTTGATAAAAAATTGTGTATCAACGGTTGTTCAGCTGTTTGAAGTCATGAGCAGCTCTATTTTAGGTATTATGACTTGTAGGTAAGGTCAGAATTGAATTTCGGGAAGTTTAGAGTCAATTTGGAAAGAAAATTCTCATTTCAGAAGACTTAAGTTGGAGAAATCAACTAAGATTGAAATATTGAGTAAACGACCTCCGAATCGGGATTTGAAGGTTCCTGCAGGTTCGTATCATGATTTCGGATTTGGGCGTATGTCCGGATCGGGCTTTGGATAACCCGGGAGCGTTTCGGCGTATATTGTGGAAGTAAGCATTTTTCAAGAAATTTCCTACGTTTGGCTTGAAGCGAATTTCAGTGATATTGATGTCCATTTGTTATTCCGAGCCTGGGAATAGCTCCGTATGGTGATTCTGAAGTTGGGAGGAAAAGAATTCGGATGTCCGTAGGTTATTTTGGAGTCATTTGGCTAAAGATAGAAATTTGAAGGTTTTTGAGAAATCCGACTGGAAGTGGAAATTTTGATGTCGGGGTCGGAATGCGATTCCGGAAGTTGGAGCAGGTCCTTAATGTCGAATATGACTTGTGTGCAAAATTTAGGGTCAATCGGAGGTGATTTGACGGGTTTCGGCATCAGAGGTGAAAGTTTGAAATTTCAAGTTCGCAAAGTTTCAATTTTAGTGAGATTCGTGATTTCGGCGTCGTTTGATGTGATTTGAAGCCTCGAGCACATTCGTGGGATGTTATGGGACTGATCGTGTGATTTGGACGAGGTCCCGGGGCCTCGGGTGTGTTTCGGGGTGATTTCGGACCATTTTTCTCTGTTTTGTTGCTGCTGTCTTCTGGTGTATCTTGTGTGCTATGCGATCGCGGTCCCAATTGTGCGATCGCGGAGAAGAAACTAAAATGCTCGAATTATGGCTTGTGCGATCGCACCTAGATGTGTACAATCGCACAGAAGGAAAAGTTGAGGCTGCAGAGAATTGGCATGTGCGACCGCAGGGGTTGTTGTGCAACCGCACAAGGATACGTTTGGAGCTGTGAGGCTTGGCATGTGCGAACGCAGGAGCAGGCATGCAGAGGCCTTGAGGGAATTTGGGAGGCAGCATAGTTGGCAGTGAGATATTTTAAACGGGATTTTTGGCCATTTCTTCATTTCATCACTTGGTTAGGATGATTTTGGAGAATTTCAAAGGGTGATTTTCATCAAGCATCAACAGGTAAGTGATTCCTTCTGATTCCCAGTTAAATACAAGGTTTATGCATGGATTGAACATGAAAAATTGTGGAAAATTGGGAATTTTGAAGAAAACCTAGAAAGTTGGTAATTTTGATTTTAGCCACGAATTGAGCATGAATATTTGAGCAAATTGTATATTTGAACTAGTAAAGCTATGGGTAGAGTTTATCTTCGAGAAATTTCGGAATCCGAGCACGCGGGCCCGAGGGCATTTTGGTCAATTCATTGAGCGGAGTTGGAAAAATTATAGAATTTGGATTTGTTACAAATATTACAGTATATTTTCATTGGTTTACCGTTAATTGGATAGTTTTTAGGGCGTTGTGCGTCAATTGGAGTCGTCGGAAGGTCTTGGAAACCGGTTATGGAATTTCGGAGCGAGGTAAGTATCCTTTCTAACTTTGTGAGGGGGAATTGTCCCCATAGGTGAACTAAATGAATACATGTTATTAATTGGGGGGGGGCTACATGCGCACGAGGTGACGGGAGTCCGTGCATAGCTACTAATATGCTCATGTCCGAGTAGTCTAAGACCCACTAGCATGCCTTACTTTTTGTACTTGTGATGTCAGTAATATAAGACCGCTAATATGATCAAAATAGTAATCGAATATCTAAGAAGACTAGAGTTCATTTTTCTGTATCATCTAGAAAGAGAATTGAGTTCCTCCGTGGATATTTGTATACCTGATAAAGTTATATTATTGAATATTATTAACCTCGGCAAATGAGTTTCAAAACTAAGGTTTAAAAGCTATTTTTCGTCTTCCTTTAAGAAGAATTTTACCACTTTCCTGAGTAACTGCTTTCTTGACAAAAATGTGAACATATTGTGTCATTATGTGTATCTACGGGTGCCTGAGTCGCATGTATGATTCGCGAGCAGGATAACCCTGTATTTATGTATAACCGTGTCGCATGATCGATTCGCGAGCGGGGCAGATAGATGCATCTATGGTTCGAGCCGTTCGACCCTCGACAGTGCACAGTTTATTATTGTTGGTCTGCGCCGTTCGACCCAAGGCACTTGTTTGCGCATGATAATTGCTGCAAATTTCCTGTGATTTATACATGTATATCGGCCTAAGGAAATTCTTAATTTCCAGTTAAAAATAAGAAGAATTGATGTGTAAAATGTGAAATAAGTCTATGTTTCTTATCCCTACTTATTGTTTAAATTTTCAATTGAAATGACGAAGATTTAAAGTGTTAAATGTGGAAAGAGTGGAAATTATCTATTCCTGGTTTCAATAAATTGCCTATGACATTCATTCTTAGTGTCTCACTTGATTATACTAAATTGACCTTTAGCAAGTGTCAAATCGACTTCTCGTCACTACCTCTCTGAGATTAGGCGGGATACTTACTGAGTACACGTTGTTTTCGTACTCATGCTACACTTGTTTTTCATTTTTATTGCACAGGTACTTCCATAGCGACGGGGCTGGTTTGGAGACTTAGGCGAGCTGCATCATCCGGAGGCAATCCGCAGCTGGCAGAGTCTCCCTCGTATTGTATTCATTTTATTTTAATTTTCCTTGTCCAACTGTATTTTGGACAAGCTTTGTAGTATTTTGTAAAAGTCTTAGAAATTGCTCATGTACTTGTGTCACCGGGTTCTGAGGATGTGTTGGGATTTATTTTATTAAACTGGATTGTTTTTCTGTAGTATTTAATTAACGAAGATTTATTCATTTGTTATGAAATGCAACGAAAGGTAACAATTTAAAAATGTTAAGAACATGAATATAATTCACTAATTAAGGATTGGCTTACCTAACCGTGGTGTCCGGCGCCATCACGACCTAAATAGATTTTGGTTCGTGACAGGAAATCATCATCTCTAGAAGCTTGAGTTTTTCTTGCCCGTCGCTTGGGCATTAAATACGTATGGAATTCAGTAGGAAAAGAAGGTTACCTATTTCTCTAAGCTTCATGGCATGATCTAGAGTAGAAAGAAATGAGACAATCCTGGATGTCTTGTTAGTTAACCATTTATATAAGTGGCCGGCACACACATATAAAGGAAACTCCACTGGACAAGGCTTCATAGACTCCCTAGGACTTTTGAACCTAGTGCTCTGATACCAAGCTTTGTCACGTCACGAACCTGGGCCTGGACGTAACACGGAACTCGGTGCCTGACTACATGTGACCGAGCGAACCAACTGGCTGACTGATCTACATGTGATATCATAACATACTGAATAGGAAGATAAACCAACACATTATGATATACTGAAAGTCTGGATGATATAAATCAAAGTGCGAAAATACTAATACAATTCTGAAACATATTTTTAGCCAACATAGCTTAATATAAAAATCATGTGACTCTGTCTAGCTGTTAGTCTTCTCTATGAAGCCTCTAATGAAGTACTGAAAACATAGACTGTCCAAAAATACTGAAGACTGTAAGGTAATGATAATTCCCCAAAAGAACTGGGAATTACCAAATAGTTGGTACGTGAATCCTAGCGCTCTGAATCGTCAACCAGTAAATCATTACATACATCGTGAGATGCAGGCCCCGGGCAAAAAGGGACGTCAGTACATTTGAATTGCACTGGTATATAAAGCAACTGAAAGAAAGAATTATAAATGTTGAAACTGAAACTAAGTTGATAACTAAGAATTAATAATTGATAACAGAAATGATAACTATTGAAACTGAAACTGAAATGATTATTGAACTGATAACTCGGAACTAATATGATAAGTAATAACTGAAATGGTAACTAATAATTGAACTAAAAGGAAGTAAGGATATGAATACTCCCTCTTCTGAATGATGAACAACATGTTTATCTGAATAAGCTACGGCCTCGGGCCCAATATATATGTGTGCACAAGCTACGGCCTCAGTCCCAAGTATATGTATACATAATTACGGCCTCAAGCCCAAAAATGCATAAAGCATAAACTACGGCCTCAGGCCAAAAAATGCATAAAGCATATAAACTACGGCCTCAGGCCCAAATACAAGTGTGAGCATGTAATTTTTCACCTACTAAATACTCCGACAAAATTGGATAAGTAAATTAATCTTATGGATTTGGTTGAATTTTAGTGTTAATTGTGAATTGTTTTGCATCGTATATTTATTATTCGTCTTTTAAAATTATTTTTAATTTCATAATTAGGTGCATCGTTATTATCAAAGAATTATGAATTTATATATAAATAATTGAATTAAGTAGCAAACAAATTATGATTATTTGAGGTAATGTAGTTTTGATAACTGATTGCTAAAAATAATCATTTTTTTTTATCTCACAAAACTATAGATTTAATTAGGAGTATTGAATTAATTATTTTACTCTTAATTAATTTATAATTATACAAAGACTAATTTAGAATTAATTACTACATTTTTGTTGAGTTTTGATTTAATTCAAATTAACTAATTAGTTTAGATTAGCTTAAAAGGGGATTAAAATCAGACCTGGGCCAAAATTACCCAGGCCCAAACCCCTCCTCTATACACAAACACACCCAGCCCAAGACCTTACCCGGCCTGCCCCATACACTATCCCAAACGACCTCGTTTCATCACCCTCATCCCCCAGCCGTTGGATCATCTCGATCCAACGGTTCCGAACCCCACACCCCTAAACCTATATATTTGTTCCTAAAACCCCCCTACCCCTCAGAACTCAAAGTCTAACACCCTCTCCCATTCCCTTCGTCTCTCTCTCTCTCTCTCTTCTGTATAACCAAACCCTAGACGCCCTAGGATTCCCACCTTGCTCCGCCCACCGGAAATTGCCTACTGATGGCGGATGACCTCCAAACAACCCTAAACATTAACCCTACAACCCTCTCCTCGCCTTTAACCCCCTCCCACCGTCAGTTTCCCCAAAAACCCGCTCAAATCCCTCAAATTTCAGATCTAAAAGTCTGAAACCCTAGAAATCCCACTCCGGCCGATTTAGAGATAACCAGCGGCTCAGACCTTCATGATTCACTTACTCTTGACTAGAGCAATTGATTCATGAGGGTTTGACTCGTTTTCAAACCCTGCCGGAGTCCGGCCAAGGTCCAGCGACCCCCAAGATTTTGGGCCAAAGTTTTTCTAGAAAAAGAAACGGGTGTCTCCCCTTCCTTTTATCTATCCTTCTATTTTTATTGGAAAATCATGAACATTATACGTTTGAATTACTGTTCTGTTTTTTTTTTTTTTTGCATCCTTGTTTAGGCTAGTTTTCTCTTTCCTTTATTTTTGTTTTGTCCCTGTTTCTCCTGCCTGTTTTACATGTTTTATTTGTTTTTCGATTAGTCCGAGCTCTGCGTACTTCACAACTACCATGTTTTAGCCTAAGGTTAATGCTGCCTCGGATAGGTGTGGTTTTCCCTAATTTTTGAGTAATCTAGCATACTAATGTCCCTATGATTGATTCCTGCTGTTTTGGTAAACATGTCTAGCTATTGAGAATTTCGTTCTGACCTTCATTGTTAATTTTTTATTTTTTGTATGCTTTTTGCTGAATTGAGAGGCTTGATTGATCATGTGTAGGTTTTCTTAGCTAGGTCCTTAACATAATATGAGGACTAATCAGTCACCTAGACTACCTGAGAATTAGGATAACCAGATTAACTTTAGGAACCCAACCAACTTACTAACTAACCTAAACCCTGGTTAAGACTACCTATCAACTATAGTTAACCAATGAGGTTGACTAACTAAAGTTAATAACTGACTATAACCAACTTAACCCTAGTTAGCCTAAGGGTAATTTCAGGGATCTTAGGAGGTATTTTAGGAACCTTAGTTGAAGGAATCTTGGGTATAACAACCCAAGAACCTTCTAGAACTAGGAAATCAGATTTTTTAGGGATAGAATAGTAATTACACAGGCTGGAATTTTCTAGAATGAGGGAAGTTGTCCCAAAATATAAAGGTGACAGTTGTACCTGTACTATTTTCAGCCCAATTAGATAAGGAATATGTTAATGAGATCCTACCCTAAAAATCCCTATAAATAGCCTACCCTATTCTCTGAAAAAGGGACTTTACACAGGGATTTTAGACACATTACCACACTTAACCACAGATTTTAAGAAAGGATTCTCCACAGAGAATTTACACACACACTAGAAAATACTACTCTGAAAATATATCACTACTCTGAAAAACAGAAAGGACACTGAAAACATCAAAATTAGTGCAAGAACATTCTGAAAAAATTGGTTTCTTTTTTTTATGGCCTTCCCGGGAAAAAAATGGTTTTCTTGTTGATTTTTCATTCAAAAATCTAGTTTATTCAAGCTCTTGTTTCTGGGTATTCTTGTTGGTTTGCTGTTGTTCTGGTTGCTGTGTTGAGCTCAAAATTTCTGGCTTTTCTTGACCTTTATTTGGTCATATACCTTGCTATCTTACATCTTAAGGTATCTAATTCTATCTTATATGAAATGGAATTCTTTGAATGAAACCTTGCTAGAATATCAATGTATACATGTTTTTAGTGATTATCAGAAGTTTCGGTTTTCTATGTGTTGGTATGCTTCTAATTGCTTGAAAAATCAGATTTGGTCACATGTTTGTTGGATTCAAATGTCGTATATGTGTACTCACATCTGTGGCTATATGTTTAGTAATTCTAACCTCTATAGAGTATGAAAATGCATAAAATAACATTAGAGATGTGAATCTGACCACTAGTTAGGTCAGATTCACTCTAAACATGTAAAGCTTGTGTTAGTTAATATCATGGTTTAGACGTTTATCATGAGTCTTCTTTGGGGTCTGCTATGGAACCAGTATTTATATATATATGAGTTCAATTTTTTCTAACTAAGCTATTTTTGCTAAAACTATTAAGGATATAAGAACCTTATGTTCAAACATAGCATTAGTGGAGTTGAATCTGACCCTCTAATGGTCAGATTCATTCCATAAATAATACATAAAGTGTTATCTTGGGTATTTGAAAATTACAAACAGAGGCGCAGGTGCTTTAGTCACAAGTGAACTCAAGAGGATTCAAGTCGAAGCAACCATTATTTAGAGCTGTATCTTTACTATTTTTAGATCCAAAAAATTGTATCGTTACAGTTAAGTACTTATATGAAATGTATCTATAGACTCATTATTTCTTTTGTAATCATTGTGAACAAAAACTGGACTGTTTAATATATGTTGTTTATTTTAATATAGAAATAGGTCAAACTTCTAAAAGTGGCCCATTAAGGACTGAACTAGTTTGATCTTGGGATATTGGACCTGGGGGTGTAAAAGCTCAACTAATAGGCAGTGTATTTTCTAAACCTGCACAACCCACAAATCTGATTAGTATATTTCTCTTAAAAGTTCAAATTATTCTCACAAAAATTTTTGATGTTACAACTAAACTAGTAGAAATGTCGATGATATTAGAAATGGCTGATTATTTTTTTTCCACTTAAAATCGAGTTTAAAGCTTGAGTCTGATGAATTCTCAGCACAGTAGCAGACCCAGTTCTTAAATCTGAAAGCATATCTTTGAACATGCATCATGTGTAGTACATACTTATAAAATAAAAAGGGCAGAAGGTTTAAACTTGGTTAAACTCTCATTCGGAATTTCGATTCAGATATATATGCAATTGTAAGGATGTTTGAATAACCTATCGCCTTTTACATAAGTTGCTATTGAAATGTGTTCACATGTATCAATTTTTGTACTTTTCAATTTCCTTCGTTTTAGCATGCTAGGATTGGCCTAAAGGTGTTTGCTAAAATTGGGCTAAAACATGGCCATAGCCCAAACACTTGTCCTTTAGGATAGTAAATCTAATTTCTAGATGATTTTATACATATCTTATAGGATAAGGATACCTCTTTTAGATTAAATTACGAAACTTAGTAAACATTCAAATATATAAGCCTTTTTGTGACCATACATAACCTACACTCGGTTGTGGCAACTCATGCCCCCGACTCTCACTTCAAACATTAATAAAATCACACGTAGCAATCATGGGTGCATTTCCTGTGACGTGGGTGCGATGTGTTCAAAAACAACAAGTGCACGCCATCGTGACTTGTTGTAAATCCATAAATATCCAAATTGGTGTATATACATATCCCGTAAGTTAAAAAATACCTCTTTTAGATAAAAATTCCAAAACTTAGAGAATAATTGAATATCGCCTCAAATAGGAATTTTTAACCGTCATGACCATAATCTTGACCATATAATCTACACTCGGGAGTGGCAACTCATGTCCCCGACTCTAACTCATAACAATAATAAAAATCACATGTTGTAATCGTGGGTGCATTTCATGTGGCGCGATTACAATGTGTCCAAAAACAAACAAGTGCACTCTATCGTGACTTGTTTCAAGATAAATCCATAAATATTAAAAGCGATTTAAAAATTAAAAAGGCTTTATACGCAATAGGCTAAAACATGTAAATAACCAGATAATTTAGGCCAAATATTAATAGTTAAGCGACCGTGCTAGAACCACGGAATTCGGGAGTGCCTAACACCTTCTCCCGGGTTAATAGAATTCCTTACTCGGATTTCTGGTCGCGGACAAATCAAAACAGAGTCAAAATTTCCTCGGTTTGGGATTTTAAAACAAAACGGTGTCCCGGAGCATCGTCAAAAAACCGGGTGGCGACTCTGAAATAATAATAAGCCCCAAAACCGAATAATATCACTTTAATTGGAAAAACTCCCTTATACCCCTTTATTTATCGGGGGTAGTGGAAAAAGGAGGTGTGACAGCTCTGGCGACTCTGCTAGGGACGTGTGAACCCAGAATCTCTGGTTCAGGGTTCAAGAATTCGAGCTTAGAATAGCTGTTATATTTGGCTTTCTTTATTACCTGATTTTTACGTGTTTAAACCTGATGTGCTAATTGCCATATTTACCGCTTTGATATTTATCAGAATTGCATATAAACTGTGCCGAAACCCTTCTTCTCTCTGAGTCTTATAAATCATCTGGGAAGTGTGCACTTCGTGTGACTTCTTTTCTGTTAGAGTCATATCTAAATTTTAGAACGAGGTACGGACAAGTTGCAAAGCCGGTGAAGCTTCTGTATTCCCGGTACGCTGTCCCGACCTCGGCTCGAGCTGTCCGCTCGGGTAAGCCTGGTCTAGAAAAAAACCCCAGGATTTCAACTTAGTATAACACAGCCTCATGCTGGATCCCTAGTAGGAATGATTATCTGCATCATGTGCATTTGACTTAGGGGATTCAACACAGGGGTTGGGTCCGTCTAGGACAGGTGTACCCGAAATGAAAGACTACCATGATGCATCTTACCTGCTACGTATGCATTTATTTGTTTCAGCTTGTGTATTGACCGGCTAAAATAAAAAAAAAAGAAAAAAAACGAATAGAAAAACCAAGAGTGAGGTAAGATAGAAAATTCACCCTGTTTTGAAAAATCCCCATTTATCCCAAAACTCTGCCAAAATTTCTGAAAAATAATATTTCGAAACAAAATGAGTGGGTGTATATCTTTCAGTCAGGATTTTTTCCTAACTACGCATTGTTTGATTCTCACAGGTGTGGGATACGTAGGCAACCCTCATCGGGTCCAACTCTATTTTCCAAAATCAAGGGCGTATAGTCCCAAATGAAATTAGGTGACGCCATTGTAGCTTGATTGCCCAAGAGGGGCACCGGAAGGCCGTTTTTGCAAAAGTGGCCGCCTGTGGTTTGTCTTTAAATTTCGACCCAATTCGCAAACACAGCCTTAAAAAACTTCCTACCCGAAGTATTAAAGGGCCGTATTTGCAAAGATGGTCCATTTTTCTTTATTACAAAACCCTTTGCAAAAGTAACACATTTCAAAAATTTTGTGGTTTTAATCAAAAAAACGAATGTGCAGGATGAATACAGTTGAAAACATCCCCTTCAAGGCAGTCGAGGAAATCCCTCTAGGACTCCATATGTGGTGGAGCGACTTGGGGGAAGCCAGTAGAAAGTCTGTTATGAAAGCTTTAGGGGGACTTACTGGTCTTTTAAAAATCAAGCCGAGGTTGGACATCGTCGAGGCTCTAGAGACGTTTTGGGATCCCGCCCACAACGTGTTCCACTTTTCAGACTTTGAATTGACGCCCACGCTAAAGGAAATAGTAGGGTATGCTGGTCTCAGTGACAATCTTAGAAGTCGGTACCCAGTGGCACCCAGGGCGGTGACTCCACATATGTTTTTGGATCTGTTGAACATTAGTCGGGACGTCCAAGACCCACACCTATCCGAAGGTTTATGCACTTTCTATTTTCTTTACAGACGTTATGGAAAATCCCCAGGGTTATGAGGATAACAACGCTGGTCTAACTCACAAAGATCAGGCTAAATGGGAAGCTCGCCGGGGGCTAGCTTTTGTGGTAGCATTCTTGGGCACCGTGATTTTTCCAAGAAGTGACGGATGCATAGACATCATGCTTGTGGGAACGGCAGATTTCATGATGAAAAATCCAATGGAACACTTATACCGATGGTCTTAGCCGAGATTTACCGTGCTCTGACAGTTTGCCAATCTGGAGGAAAGTTCTTTGAGGGGTGCAACCTGCTTCTACAAATCTGGCTGATCGAGCACCTCTGTCAACGCCCATGCTACATAAACTACGGCTTAACCGGTTTGAATTGCATCGAGGATCATGTTACTCGGGTAAAAGGCCACAAAATTCCTGAGGGCACAGAAGCCTGGAACTCATACTTGAGTTCACTGACTGGCGACCAAATCGAGTGGACGTTCGGGTGGCTCCTTGTCAGCGAGGTTATCAATATATCTGTTGAGGTTTGGTATCTCCTGTTAATGGGCCTGCGAAGCATTCAGCCATATGCCCCACACTGGGTCTTACGCCAGTTGGGGAGACAACAAGGTGCTCCCCATGATGAGGACTTAAGCCAACAAGCCATTGAGTTATGCCCAAAAGCTGCATTTTCTGAAGGCAGGGTCCGTCAAATCTGGAACGAGTGCAGGTTTTTAGAACCTCAAACTCTGGTGAGAGATTTATCTAAAGGGGAAGTGGAGCTCACCTACACCTCTTGGTACAGTATAAGAGGTAGGGAGCATCAAGAGCAAGAACGACCCGCAAAGAGACCCCACGTGCAACAATTCACCGAGCAGACACAAGAGCATTGGGCTTGGTTAGAAAAGGAAAATAGCTACCGAGCCACCATAAGCAAGTTGGAAGCCCAAGTCAGGGAAATCAAATTTGAAAACATTCTACATACTGCCACAATTGAAGGGGAGAAAAATATATTAGCCCAAGAAAATGAAGTTCTTCGGGCCCAGATACAGGAATTAAAAACAGTTGCTGAGAACCCAGAGAGAAGCAGAACTGATGAAAGGCTTATCAACAGCCTGAGGCATAAAGTGTGCAGCTATGGAAATGATCTAGACAAAGCTGATAAGAACTGGTTGGAGTTTGGGAAAGATTAACAAGAAGTGTAGAGGAAAGAACAGAATTTGTCCAGAGACTAAAAAGGAAATATGACCAGGAAGTCATAGGCTTGAAGGAAAAGTTGGCCGTCCTCGAGAACGAAATGGACAAACATGCAAATAGATTTAAGGTAGAGAGGGAACAGTGTTATGCCATGATGGCTCAGTTGGAAAGAGAGTTGCAACAATAGCAAGAGCAGAGTCACAAAGACGCCCAGACTTTAGAGGCGAGATCCCAGCAAATCGGGCGCCTACTTCAAGAAAAGGGTTACATCAGGCGAAGGGTCCAAGAGATAGCTGATTACACCTTCGCCAGATGCCAGGAATACGAAGATATGAATCGGACCACTTTCTTCTCAGCGGTTATGATCTTCATCCACAAGATAATGGATGACCTTTACCGCCTCCGGCAAGACATAGCACGCAGGCCCGTGGCAAGGCCGAATGATGCCCCACCGGCCTCTGGAGCAACGGAAGCACTGCTAAATTTTTGATGTTTTTCGAGTCTGTATTTCATTTTTCTAGTTGTAGTCATGTCTGAGTCCACAGTAGTTTTTATATTTTTAGAAAATATGTGTCGAGTCTGTTTTGCAAACTTTGAAATTCCAAAAGTTGGCTACAAGTTTTCTGTAATCAGAAGTGTTTTATTTAATGGATGAAAATGTTAGAATGAAGCTTTTAGAAAAATATGCATTTCTGTCCTTTGGTTTCGTCGCATAAACTACGTGATGATCTGATTCACGCGGCGTCGTGATACGTAGGCAATCCACCTAGGATTCGATCATAACCATAAATAAAAAAAAAACCGAGAAAGGAATAAAAGAGCAGAAACAATAACAAAGGGAAGGAAAGTTCAAAACTCAGAAATAAAGTCGGGATGAAGTACACAACTGTTGCAAAAACATATAGAAAAGCGTTTAAATTGCTCAGGTGCATTGCATACTCCAAACGTGTGATTGCCTATGTGATAAATGCTTCAACCTAACATTTTGTTGGTTGAATCTAAAAGGTATTTTTAGGTGGTTGGTCTTGTGGTAACCTGGCTGCCCATCCTTACTTCACTAGATCAAAAGGGAGCATAGAAATGATGTCTGACAGTCACTTGCCAATCATCAACTCTTCTGTGGAAGACCTAAATCCAGCCATCCCAACATCTGAGTCAGCAACAGCTGAAGAGAATAGGACTCTGCGTTGCTGCATGTTGAAAATGTGGGACGCATGGTCCAATGGTAGGGAACCACCCAGTACCATCCCGGGTTTCCCAGAGATAATTCCCAGGGTAGGCGGGACATCCAACATCCCCATAAGCTACCCAGCCACGCCGTTTGGATATCCAACTATGTCGGCTCACTATGCCGGAAGGGCTTCTGAGGTTCGCCCCCAGGCCCTGTTTTCCGGTGTGTCTTCCAATATCTTCATCGCACCACCATTCTCTGCCACGGCTCCACCGACTATCTCTGGACCAAGTTTCGAGCCGCCAGCATTCACATTCCAAACACTGTTTGTCCATCTGGATACCACTCATAGACTCCCAATGCATATCCTCAACAACCTCATCTTGAGGTCACTTTGGGACAAGATAAGAAAAGCCTCGAGAACGAAGAAATAACTCGGAAAATGAAGAGTATTGCACAGAGCCTCAAGAATATACAGGGGCTGAGCGGGCAGAAAAGCGTCTCCTACGCGGATTTGTGCATGTTCCCGCACGTCCGCTTGCCTCTTGGGTTTAAAACCCCCAAGTTCGAAAAATATGACGGACATGGGGACCCCATAGCTCATCTGAAAAGGTACTGTAACCAGCTCCGGGGAGGTGGTGGGAAAGAGGAGCTTCTCATGGCATATTTTGGAGAAAGCTTGACGGGAATTGCATCAGAATGGTACATGGACCAGGATATATCCCGTTGGCACATATATAATGACCTAGGACGAGACTTTGTCCGGAAATTCCAATACAATATAGACATCGCTCCCTATAGGAACTCACTATCCAATCTCAAAAAGAAACCCTCAGAGAGTTTCAGAGAGCACGCCATCAAATGGCGCGAGCATGCCTCCAGGATCAAACCTCATATGGATGAGGTTGAAATGGTCAGCATCTTTCTACAAGCACAGGAAGCTGACTACTTCCAAAATATGATGTCCGCCATGGGCAAACCATTTGCGGAAGCAATCAAAATTGGAGAAATGGTGGAGAATGGTCTAAACACTGGTCGTATCCTGAGCCAATCTGCAATAAGAGCAACCTCCCAGGCCATCCAAAGCGGATCCGGGAGTGCAGCC
>MDKI01098236.1:0-70632 GCA_005239505.1 Nicotiana paniculata
AGGTCAAAAATCAGTCACCTTGTTCATTTTCTTTGCCTGAAAACATTCATGTTTCCAAGCAAAAAGGGGCATGCTGTGAACACCTAATTTTTTACCACACCCTAAATCTTATACTACTTTAGTGTAAATATTTATTTTAGATCTAATCTTAATATTTTAAACTTTTATCTTTATATTATGGTTTCTTTTAATTAGAATTTTAATAAGTGAGTTGTAGAAACTTTCTCAGTATCATTTAAAATATATGTAAATATTTAATTTTATCTCTCTCTCTCTCTCTCTCTCTATATATATATATATATATGGTTGTTCAAAATTATTATTTTATAATTAACCTTATCTTCTGAAATGCAAGAAAATTAATGTAGTTATATAAGTTTGTTAATAAACTTGCACTTTCACGTCCTAGCCCACTACCACACCCCTCACGTCACACAATTTGCGCGCGCACACACACACCCATTATACATAATCCACAGCTCACACAATGCACTATATAATAGACTCACTTCTGGAAGAAAAAAAAACGAAAGACAAAAAGGAAAAGATTGAGGAAAATAAAAGCTTCAGCCATCTCACCTTTTAAAACACCATAGCTGCTCATCTCTTCATTCTTGAATTTCAGAAATTTAAGTTCTAGAAATGGGGTCAAGTTGAAGTGGGTTTTCGATTTGGAGTTTCCGTTCGAGATCGGTTTTCGGTTCCTGCTTCGTATTGTTGCTGTATTTTCTTCGAGACTTCATCTTGTTGAACCTGTTGCAAAAATATTTCTTTACATATTAAAGAAGAAGCACTTAACAGGTCTGCAATTGAAAATTCCTATTCTGTAAGTAATAAAAAACCATGTTGGCCATATTAATCTTGGGTACCTTTGTGTTCACTTTTGGTCTACTGCCTCGGTATTACTTTTACTTTGTTTCGTTTGTGTTTGTGTCCATATGTTTTAGTGTTACGATTGTGTTCAAATTTTTGTGTCATTTTGTTTCGTTTTGCCGTAATAGGCTTATCAATTAACTTTGGTTGTATTTCATGGTTTATTAGTTTGAAGACGTTAAGGATTCTGTTTGAATCTTGTAGGAATTGACCTTTTTAAATGTATATGGGTTTAGATAGAAAATGATCCAAAATATTAACAAGGCTACAAGCTAATACACTTCCCTATAACTAATTTATTTTATAACTCCCACAATAATTTCCATAACTCATATGGCCTTCGCAATAATCTCAAACTTAGGAAAGAAGTAAATTATGAATACGCTAGAAAACTTTAGATGTACTTTAAATATTAGCTCATGTGTTCATACCCGAACCTTGGATTGACATTGATTAAATAATAAAAGGATCATGGGCGCATTCCGGTCTCTATGCCTTTAGATTTAAAATAATTATGTTATAATCATGTTGTACATTCCGTATCTTGGTTTAACATTTAATTTCAAAGAAGTACCTTGTGTGCATACCGCATCTAGGTTACAACAATTAATAAAATATAATAATTAATTAAGCAGTAATAAATAAGTCATAATCAATAAAATACAAGAATAGGTAAAAATTGATTTAAGCCTTACATTAGTCAATAAAGTAACAGTGCTAGAACTACGGGACTCAAGGGGTGCCTTACACCTTCCCCTAGGTCAACAGAATTCCTTACTCGGTCTTCTGATTTCGTAGACCATGAATTATGAGTCAAATCTTCCTTTTGATAAGGGATTCAATAAAAGGTGATTTGGGACACCAAAACTCAATTTCAAGTGGCGACTCTAGATAATAAATAATCCCTTTTAAAAATGTCACTTTAATTGAAAAAACTCTTCTAACTCAACCACGTAAAAGGGTGGTGAGGAAAAAAAGAGGTGTGACAGCTACACACGCGTTGCACTCTTTTTCCCTTGAACCAGTTTTGTCCCAAATGGGTTTTCTGGAAAGGTTTTAACGAGGCAACAGTGGATCATGCTAACTTATCCAAGACCGTTTATGAACCGGAGTTGATGGTCACATCAGCAGTATCTGATTCCTCTCGACGATCGACCTCGAATACTGGGAGCCATCACCCTCGGGTAATGATTTTTAGCAACGAAGGAAACTTTGTGCTTGAACAGTCTTGGCTCGATAGATAAGATTTATTGTAAGGGCCAAACGGTCTAAAGAATTGTGCCAGCATAGACCACCAAAGCCATAACACGAAGCTTATACATACTTACAATCTCGTATTAAGCACAGGAATGAATGAAAGTTTCTACCTTATAAATACATATTTGTCCCTTAAGACTAATACATTCTATTCCTTAAGGATATTGATGCCAATGGCCGCCTCTATCTGGATATGATAGATCACCTCCGCTTGGAGACTGTCATCCAAGACAAACTCGAAGCACTTGGGCTATCGAAGCCCGGAGGCACAAAGACCTATTAGGCAGTGCCTAAACTTAAAAGGCTACGGCCACCCCCACTCGGGGACCGTCATCCAAGGCAAGCTCGGACGGCTCGGACTGTCGAAGCCCAGAGGTACAAAGCCTATTAGACCGTGCCTGAACTTAAAAGGCTACGACCACCCTAAAAACGGCTCGAAGACAATCAAAGTGCATCTACTGCTTCTTTCTATTGATTACTCCCTCCGGTCCATGATAATTGATTTTTTGGCCATTTTTTTGTGGTCCAAAATAAGTGAATTTTCCAGATTTCAAGAATGAATTAATTATTTTTTTCCTACATTACCCTTGGAGTAAATAGTGTTGGAGTATGTTTTAGGAGTGTTTATATAAGAGATAGTAAAGGTTAATATGATCAATTTCATTGCTAATTAATGTTAAAAGGTAGATTTCTTAATTTGTGTGAGAACAACTAAAAAATCACTTATTGTGGACCGTAGGTAGAATTTTTTTTTTCCTTGTAGCTAGATATGACCTTTGAAAGAAATGAACCGCAATGTTATTATCTGATAATGTTTCTTATAGATGTACATTGGTCGTGTATACTTTAAAAGATATTATTTGTGCAGATGTATATATTCTGGTTTTCTATAGTTGTTATACGTTATTGATAAGAGTGCTCTTCTTTTGCTCCCTAAACTTTTTAGAAATTATTTCGTATAAAAAATAATTTTCAATACGTTTGTACTTTACGATGATAATAAAGTAGTATCAAATGATATTAGTTATACAATTATAAAATGTTTGTACTAATTTAGCATGGTATACGCGCAACACACGTCTTCAGAAACCAGTATCTCAAAATAATATATATTCACATTTGGAGCAGCCGATAATTAAGTGTAGTTTTGGTTTCAGCTAAATGAATTACTATATTGTTTTGCTTTTTTTTTCTGGTAAATTAGTCAACGGAATACTGATTTTGCTTTAAATGAACCGTCTGATTTCGTTTGTATGTACAGTAGTTTATTTTCATATCCGTAATAGTGCGAAAAGAAGGCCCGGCTCCAAGTTGTTCAAGAATAGTGGCGTTGAGTTTCTCGACCCTTTGACTTTTAGTCAATTTATTGACTTTGCACGAACTTGTTAATTACAAAAGAAAAAATATTTAAATGAGGAACTTGCTAATTACAAAAGAAAACTCAAAAGAAGAACAACTCTGGACTTACGGTTCTACTTGCATAAACTAAGAATTCGCAACTGTTTCGCATAAACTATTTATATGAATTATGGAAGCGATAAAAACAAAAATACATCTGGAGCAGGGCCAGGTCATTGTCTTGAGTAGTAAGGCTTGTGCCTTGGGCCCATTTTTTTTTTTTTAAAATAATAGGTTTATAGGTATATTTAAAAAAATAATATTTAGTACTTTTAATACAACAATAGAGTTCTTAATATAAAAGGAAAGAAAGCTCTTTAGATTCATAAATAAAGAAATATTTTGACTTACTTAAACATGTGTAGATGAATAGTTTTATCAACGTTCCAATCTTTCACTTCTTACTCCTTCATTAAAAAATGTGTAAAAGTTTTACTCTTCCTTTCTTAATTTGTCCAAGTCAATCTGTCTTTTTCCCGATCTCTTCATATTTCAGAAACGGGGTTTTTGCATCCGTACCCACTTTTTGTGTCACGTTTTAACTTATACCCGCTTTGTAAAAAAAAATTGCATCCGTACCCGTTTTTGCGCATAACTTCAGCATGCGGGGCTGAAGTAGCAAAGGCAATCACGCAAAACTTCAACATTCTAGTATACGGGCCTGAAGTAGCTTGCGAACTTCAGCTCTAGTAAATGGGGAACTTCAGCTCTAGAGCTGAAGTTTTTGTCTTTGTAAATGGGGAACTTCAGCATACGGGGTTGAAGTTCCTCAGTTATAAAGACAACAACTTCAACATACGGGGTTAAAGTTCCCCAGTTTACAAAGACAAAACTTCTAGAGCTGAAGTTTTGTCTTTGTAACTGGGGAACTTCAGCCACGTATGCTGAAATTGTTGTCTTTATAACTTGGGAACTTCAGCTCTAGAGCTGAAGTTTTGACTTTGTAACTGGAGAATTTCAGCCCCGTATGCTGAAGTTTTGTCTTTATAACTGACGAACTTCAGCTTAACAGGCGAACTTCAGCTCAGCGAGAGAAAGGGGAGCTGAAGTTATTTAAAAAATGGGTACAAGTTAAAAGTTTTAAAAAAAGCGGGTATAGGTTAAATGGGGGCGACCAAATAGGGTGCCCCGTGCAATTTTCACTTCAGAAACCCCTACATATTTTCTATATTTCTCTTAAATATTCTTACTCACCTTCTTTCTCTAAAAAATTTAAGCTTCCAATAGTTTTATACTTCTATTGCTCTATAAAATCTTATCTAAAATAACAATATCTCAAGAATGATTAAATAAGTTGGCTATATTATCAATTGAAAATGCATTATTAGGAAAAATCGATTATAAAAAGAAATATTAATACTTTGTATTTCAAAAAGTTAGAAAACTAGATTTCAAATAAAAATATATCGTATAACTTTCTTTTAAAATTGTAGGCCTCATATTAAACTTTGGCTTTAGCCCTGAGAAACAAGACAGATTCAGTTGCTAGCAGTTCAATCATACTATCTAAAACTAACTCACATCCGTGAATTATCCAAAACATAATTTGGCGGGAAAAGAAAAAATCAAGCATATTGATGTTTCTGCTAATAAGAAGCCAAATCTCAACAGTTTTATTAATAAGCAAGATGGTTGTTCGATTGTCCAACAGTAACAACAACCAATGTCTATTGTTTTACTCTGACTCAGAATGTGCATCGAAGTAAGATATGGCAACAGCAGCATGGAGGGCTGCTCCTATTGGAAGAACTTCTTCATCAATGGTGAAGTACGGGGAGTGCAAACCTTTAATAGAAGCCGCGGCTGTTTTATTCTGTGTCCCAATGAAGAAAAATGCAGTTGCCATCTTCTGGGAATAGAACCCAAAGTCCTCTGCAGCCATTAAAGCTGGGGAATGCTGCACGTTATTCTCGCCAAGCAAGATTTCTCCAACTCTTTTACCATGATCATAGAGAGTAGGATCATTTATAGTTGGAGGATATGGCCTCATTTCTTCCATGAAATCAATGGTGGCAGAACATTGATGTACTCCTGCTTGAGTCTCAATGATCTGTGAGTAGCAAGTATTTCTGGTGTTACTCATCAACAATAACATTTTATATATATCCAACAAGATATTACTAGAAAGCTGGACTATAGTGAGTAATATGCAAGAATTTATTCCGAAAAGGTAAAGCACAAGTTGTAAATTTATCTGTTGACATATTTCAGGGGAAGTTAGCAAAGCTACAGTTTATATGGAAGCTCAAAAGGTCGGGAAGTTCTTTAGAAGTTGGGGATGGACTTGGCCCCCTCGCGAAACCCTGATGCATACCTCGTTGATCCTCTGCTTAAGATAGGAATATCCTTCTAATGTCATGAACCGGAAGGTCCCACCGAACCTTACACTTGCAGGGATTACATTTCCAGCTTGACCACCATCTACAAAGGTAACAGAGACAACCTGCATACAATTAAAAATCAACAAGGATCTTTAGACCATTCTGCTTGGAATTTAGGATTCTAAACAAAAAGCAGATTATATTGTAACTATTTGGAAACAGCGCGATAAGTACCCTAGGCTCTAGAGGATCAGTTTCTCGAGAAATAAGTTGTTGGAGTGCAAGAACTGCCATAGAAGCAGCCAACATTGGATCCCTAGTTTTATGTGGTGTTGCTGCATGGCCACCTTTCCCTTGCACCACTGCAGTAAACCTGCTAGATCCAGCCATAATAGGACCAGGTCTCGAACCAATAGCGCCGACAGGCATAAATGGCCACACATGCAAGCCAAATATTGCTTTAAACCCATCTAATGCACCTTCTTCTAACATATAGGAGGCACCAGCATATCCTTCTTCTGCAGGTTGGAAGACAAGCTTAACTGTGCCCTTCAGTTCAGAGTGAAGTATAACTCAAATAAGTATTCGAATTTAAAAAAAAAAAACATGGCTAGATCATCACAAATAATAATAAAACTCTTACCTTCAACTTATCCCTTCTGTTCTGAATCAACTTAGCTGCTCCGAGCAGCATGGTGACATGAGCATCATGGCCACATGCATGCATTTTACCATCAATCTTGCTTTTGTACTCCCAATCTACCAACTCCTTCAAAGTTACACTTTGAATCAGTTAGTCTATTCATTGTAGAAGAATTCTATCTTCATTCGAGGAAGTACGATTGACCAAAGATGAAATTCTTTCCTCTAGTACAAACATTTAACAAAGCACAGATTGAGCAAGGATGATAAGAAGATCAATATTCTGGTCTCTCTGGTTGCTGTCTCCCACCAATGGTAATCGTGTGACCTGAGAAATACCTTTATTTCAAGTAATGCTAACCAAACTATAATAGTTAATTCAGAAACATATTTTCAACTCTCAAATTTGCAATTATTCTCAACCTTCCATTTGAATCTACTTCTGCTTAACAGCTAGTGAAAGAAATGAATGACTTGCTTGTAATGAAACATGTTAAACCAAAATGTCCCATTATCCTCACACATAAGTATGATATAACTGACATATAATGTATTTGTGGTGGAATCCTCAAATAGAAGATAAGGCGAGCATCACATCAATTTCCTAAAGTTCAACCAAATGGCAGTTTTGACGAGCAAGACAGAAGATCCACAACGTCAACTTCTTAGCAGCTCAACACCGACGAATTGGCTTGCAAAGGAGGGAGGTGAGAGCAACAAAAAAATTGGTAATATGGTAAATGAGCCAAAAAGATGAACTAATGGTAATTTCAAGCTGCCGAAGGTATGCACTGTCAGATGCATGCTTGATGTAACTGATACAGCAGTTTGGTGGTTGCATCCACATCACGAAGAATATGTTTCACCCTTTCTTTTTCATAAGGAAGACTAGATTTAACTTTTAGTGGCTTATATTGGAGATGCTAGGGTGGACTCGATTTTTTCTTTAAGCATGTAACGAGTAATGCTAATTAACTGTTTAACGATAGAATTTGAAGTAGAGCGTTGGCCCAAGAAATTGAATAGTTTTGAAGATTGACAAAGGAACTCAGAAATGAACCAGGTCCATCACCGGAAGACAAAGACACAAGCAGAGTCAAAGGCACGTGAGGTGCACATGCAGGAGATAAACGAAATCTGGTAAAATAGAGATATCTCCTGATCGAAAAGATTGCAAAAACAGTAAGGAGAAGGACTCCTTATTCAGTAAGAACAGAATCTTAAGACAAGGAAGGATTTGAGGAGTTGAGATTGACTAGAACTCTTCCACTAAGAAAGAGTTGCATTAGAACTCTAGTTAATTCCTTATCTACTAATATTATATATTGCAGATTGTTCTTATTGTAAAGGGACGCACAAAAGCAGAAGTTAAGCAAGAATTGAGAGCAAAATTAGCGAGGCAATTTTGCAAGCAGTTCGTGTGAAATTTGAGTGTGCGAATCTGAAGCTATGTGAACCAGCTAGAAGAATCAGTTCCAACTGTTGTCTTTTAGTCTAATTTATTTGTAGTAGGTGGTTTTAACTTGTACCTTTTCAGCTTTATCTAGAAGCGTCTGTAATAGATACTCTGTGTTCAAGTTATAGCTAACTTGGAGTTTGTCACAAATAGCTAGAGGCTAGTTTGCTACAAGGGATTAGAGGTAATCCTAGGTTTACAAAAGAATTTTTGTGAATTTTGTTTTGGCTCACTGATTTAATAAAGAGTTTTGGAAAAATCCTACTGGAAAATAGATCGTGGTTTTTCACCTTTTGAGCCAGGTGTTTTCCACGTAAAAATCTCTTGTGTTCTTTAATTTCTGTATTTATTATTCCGCAAACAGTAGGAGTTGGAACACATAGAAGAACATGGCTCTTCTATAACAAATGCACGCGAAAATCGGACACCACACGAATCACTAATTGCTATACATTCCAAATTCTAACTACAGAATGATTGAAAATCTCTCTCACCTAGCACCACAAGGAAAGTGATTTCCCTTTCTTCAATCACTACGTATATTTTACAGGTTCATTCATAGCATTACTTGTTCTATAAAGCTCAGCTGGATGCATATGATTTACCCTTCAAGCCTGTGCAGTGTCACGAAAACTCATCACTCTTAAAGTCTGTCCTTATTATTTTATTAAGATTAAAAGGATATTGAACTCTGGGCCTAGTCAAAAACAAATCCAAGGAGATGCTTATAGTATATTAAGACCACTAGTTTCAAAAAAGTTCATTTCCGTATTAAACTCAGGGCCTAGTGAAAAACAAACAAATTGGATCGGAGGGAGTAACAAGAATAAAATTTGGAAAAGGGCGGCAGAGAAATTGAAGTTGTAAATAGAAGAAGCAAGAAAGAGACCTGAAGGGGGAGAGCATCCATGTCAGCTCTCAGACCAAACCAAGGTTGAGCACCTGACCCAATGGTTCCCACCACACCGGTTTTAGCCACTGGCCACATGTACTTGACGCCAAGCGAGTCCAGCTCATTTCGGATGAGTTGACTGGTTTGATGCTCTTGAAATGACAATTCTGGGTACTCATGGATTCTCCTTCTCACCCTTCTCAACCATTCCAAGAACTCGGGTTGCCTCGCCGATTCCAGAAGCTCCCGAGTTAGCGACTCCGTTTCAGATCCCAAATCAGTTTCTGTATCTGCCACCGAGGAATTGTACGGAAAGCTCGTCGATAGCAATGTCAATATGAGTATCAAGTCTATGCAAAACAAACCCATCCCTGGAAACCACCAAAGTCTTAAGGTCCTTAGGCTTCGTCACTCCCAATTCCCAAAGGATTAAAAAATAATTCGACTTTGATTTTATTTTTTATGGTACTGGTTGGTTTGTGTTCTTTAATTGTAATTGTTTTATATTGTATTGCTACTTAAAATAAAATATTTGTTATAAATGCCATTTAAAATTTATTGTGTCATATTAGTAAATTCGTTGTTACACAATAATAAAAGGATTAATTATACTAACAATTAGTTCATCCTGGTGGAATTGTTACACTATTCTTCTTCCTTTTTATTTGACCCAAATTTCGTCGGATAACACTTAACCTCACCTCTAGGTAAACCAACAACACATTAACCACGAACAAGATTAAAAACATAATAAAGTTTAGTAG
Organism: Nicotiana paniculata; assembly: GCA_005239505.1. NCBI lineage: Eukaryota > Viridiplantae > Streptophyta > Magnoliopsida > Solanales > Solanaceae > Nicotiana > Nicotiana paniculata. The sequence goes on from MDKI01098236.1 coordinate 9,604, forward strand.
GATAACATAAATAAGTCAAAACAAGTAAGGTAATACATCAATACAACCCCATAACTGGTGTTACAAAGTTGAGATACTACAATCGACCAAGTATATGAAACATAACATATGTATTGTCCGAATGAAAGAAACACTAATAGATAAATGATAGAGGTGACTTCAAAGCGCTATGGGTCGGCCAAAGTAGCTCTACTTTGAGTTTCCAAATCTGCTCCTATGCAGTCTCCTAGATCCCACTATTACCAGGCTCGGTATGGGTAGTTAAGATGTGCAACATGAGTATAATAATCAATGTATACCGGTAAGTAATATTGACTGACCCCGTCGAAGTAGTAGCAACATTTTGTGAAAAAGATACTACCTTTATGTATAATGTGTATATCACGACCTCAAAGTCCCACCTTTAGGATCGTTATGGCACCTAGTCTCTACGACTAGGTAAGCCTATCACATAACAACATCATACAAGATATAACAATTTAATATTAAATGAAACTGAGAAAAATAGACCAAAACACAACCAATAACATAATACAACTTTCACAAATCCCTAAACCCGGTAATACATAGTCATAAGCTCTACGAAGAGTACACAAGACATTCCAAAATACAAAACTATTTTGGATTACAATTAAACAGTAGCATACATAAAGTAATGACTCTGAGGCCTGCCAACGGAACGACAGTATACCTTGAAGCCTCCACCGCACAGGCTCAACTCTCAAAACTAACATGATATGAAATACCTGGATCTGCACAAAGATGCGCAGAAGCGTAGTATGAGTACACCACAACGGTACCTTGTAAGTATCAAGACTAATCTCAGTGGAATAGTGACGAGGTTCAAGTCAAAACACTAGACATAAACTTGTGCAAGTACATAAATATAAAGCTGACAGTGGAAAGAACACGAATATATAGCTAACAACGGAAAGAATATTAATATAAAACTAACAATTGAATAATAGCAAAAATAAATGGAAACGAGAAGTGACAGATAATGAAGCAGCAAAATAATCAGAACATGGTTAAAGTATGAATGAAATCAATTAAGGAAATAAGTGACAATTCAAGTAATCAAGTTGTTCCAACACATGATTTACAACAAGATAACCCCGAGCCGACACACCTCATAATCACAAATAAGCCACAATTACAAATCTTACACACACAACACCTTGTGCCCACATTATCTATCACCTTCGCACGATAAATATCTCGTGCCACAACATAAGTCTTACCCACACAGCAAAGTCCACGTGCCACCACACACATCGTATCCGTGTAAATTGCCCATAAAATATTCGAAGGATTTATTTTAATAAAGTAAGGCATGATAACAATTTAAATAGAGTAAAGCGTCAAATTAGATAATGAGTTTATTTTTGGAATAAAATAAAGTAAAACAAAATATAATTTAGATAAAGTAAAGCATCAAATGAGATAATGCGTTCAATTTAAGAATCAATTAAAGTAATGCGTGATAATAATTTAAATAAAGTAAAGCATCAAATAGGATAACAAGTTCAATTTGAGAATCAATTAATGTAAAACATAAGAACAACTTCCTTATTGTAATCTGCTTTGTTACCAACACCCAACAGAATATGAGATAACAACTTCATGTAAGTAAATTCATCTTGTCAACCAAATCATCAAGTAATAATGGAGACACAGATCAACACATAAAAATGATACAACAAATCATGTAAAATATATGACAACACAAGAAGTAACAAACCGTTCCAATGACAAAAATACAACAAGATTCACTTCGAAGTGCTACATATCATAAGTCATAAATCACAATCTTCCTCGTATCGCTGCATGAGCCTTATATTTATTTTATTTTTTAAATATTTTTTTCCGAAATAGCTTCACGCTCTTTAGCCCCCTTATCTCGTCGCGTGTGCTTCAAGTAAAGTAATTTTCCTTACCAGCAACACGCGCATAAATCCCCCTTATCTCGCCACATGTGCATCAATATCATCACATCTATACCGCGAAATACGCATCTCATCACAACACAATAATCAACTTGCACCACCACGTGCCCATATACCACAGTATTTTGTCAAACAACATTACCAATGCTGTAATATTTCTCAAACAACAATATCAATGCCACAACAATATATAGCCCATGGCTCAATAACAAGGTATACAAGAGTCTCGATGACAACACAATGAACGAAAGAATAAATTCCACAATGAAAGATATTACATGTAATAACAACTTCAAATAAATGCATAAGAAGAAACTCAACAATGAAAGATCATTCATGTGTTAACAACTTCAACTAAATGCATATAAGAATAAACTCAAACCCTTTTTCATCTATTTTGGTCTCTTAAGGCCAAAGAGTTATTATTTAGGTTTCACGCTCCAGTTTTATTGGGTGTTTCATATCAGCTTTTCATTTTTATTTTTATTTTTATTTTTATACGCACTATATTTAGTGATAAGTTATTTCCAAAAGATTTTTATGGGGATTACGGTAATGCATCAATACAACTTCCAGAACTGGTGTTACAAAGTCATGAGCTACTACAATTGAATCATAATTTAAGTATTTGAAACATAATATATGTATTGTCCGAAGGAAAGAAACAGTAATATATAAATGATAGAGGTGACTTCATGGCACTACGGGTCGACCAAATCAGCTCTACCTTGAATCTCCAAATCAGCTCCTAGCAAGTCTCATCTATCATATTCTACCAAGCTGAGTATGGGCACATAAGATGTGCAACAAGTTTAATATGAAGTTGATAATCAACGTGTACTCAGTAAGTAATATTAACTGACCCCGATGAAGTAGTAGCAAAGTTTTGTTAAAAAGATACTACCTTTATATAACATATGCAGTTCATAAATATATACAATAACAAAAACAAAAATATAGAAGCATTGTATAGAATATGCATGGTTCAAGCATAAGATAAATGCATGCTTTCATAAACTATTAAGTCTCGTGCATATGTCAATACATCTCAACAACATATGTAAGGATATGCACAAAGGATCATACATAAAATGCATCAATAAAAGCTTAATATCACTAATGCATGCTTTATCTCAAATCTACATTTCCCAAGTATCCAAGAACTTGTGTGGAGAAACGTGGGAAGGAGACTCATGAGAGATATATCTATATCTACATGCAATAACAAGCACACACAACTCAGCGTGCATAACATTATCAGTACAAATAATTCAATGTACCATAGCCATAATTAAATTTGAATCTCATATGCAAATGTAAATTCACATGTACAATGCATGACTATATATAATTCAACATACATATCTACATAATATCAATCTAGGATTTGAAATATGCCTATAACGTTATACTAGCATGGAGAAGATGCTAATGTATTCATGCAGCAAGTAAAACAAATAATTTAGGTGAATCATCTAAAGCAAGTAAAACCTACAAGCATGTCATATTATCCCAATATGAATATACCTTGTACATGCATATATACTCGTCACCTCATCTATAATTATCCCAATACACGTGGCATTTCACAAACAAGACCGTTTATGAAAAATTCTCTCAAGTTGAGGCTAAAGTCTTAACTTAGTTGTAGCTCGGACTAGCTTCAAGCTTCAAAATACCCTTTTCTAACTCAAGAGCCCCCATACGTCCACAATTTAGTCAAAAGCACTTAACGATCTCAAATATAGATATAGGGCTTTTAGGCATTCAAATTACCATTTAGTATTCCTAGATCTCTCCAAAATTTTACTCAATCTTACCTCCAATCTATGTTTCTAAGACAAAATGATAATAGATTCATGATATAATCATAGATAGGAGTTAGCATCACGTACCCCAATGTCGTAGATATTAATCTTGCTTAAAATCCCTGACACTCGAGCTCCAGGCTTCAAAGATTATGAAATAAACTTTGGGTATGAAATGAGGCTATTTATAGAGGAAGTCAAAACCTGCAGCCAAAATGGCCTGGCTGCGCCAGGGGCTGTGCCCCATGACGCACATGTGCTGCAGCTGGCATGTTTTGCTATTTTCCCTTAAAGCCTTCCCTAAGCACCCCAAATCTCGTATTGGCCCTCTCTAACCCCTTCAAATTATCTAAACAAGTCCAAATACCCTATATAGACTTATCCAAAGGCTCAAAACACGAAACAAAGTACTACAAACAAAAATGACTACTCAATTCAACTTAAAAGAATCTTCAAAGTTTTAATTTTTAGGATATAGTGCAAAAATGCTCTAGAGGGCCCTAATCCAAGTATGTGCACAAGTATTAATACATTATATAAATTTGTGTGAAACTTTAAAGTATGAACCAAAGTAATATTACTTGAATCACGAGAGTAAGGTCGCTACTTAAACATTTTAACCTTCTAACTAGCAAAATAATGTTCCAAAATTGTTTTGATCCTTACAGGAACCAAATTACCTATACGTGTAAGTCATAAAACATAAAATAAATATACAGGAAGTTTTAAATTAGTAACATGATTCTAAAACTCAAAACGATCGATTTGGTCATTACATGCTCTACCTCTTAAATAAATATTCATCCTCGAATGTCACGCCCCAAACCAGGGTGAGGCGGACCGGCACTTGTTGGCTTATCTTGACCAAGCAAATATATCATTTATAACCGTCATATAAACCTGGAACATTTGTAAAGAGAAGATAACAACATGCCTTTGTGAAAACGTGTCTGTACTTAACAGAAACTGAGGGTATGAATACCAAAAATTGAAACATAAGTCATCCGAAAACTGAGTCATAACATCTATACACAGTTGAAAGTACCAACATATGTTTATGAAGCCTCTACGATAATCTAAAACCGTAGAAATGTCGAGACAGGGGCCTGACCTACCCAAAATATCTATATAGTGTATATATATATATATATATATATATATATATATATATATATATATATATATATATATATATATATATATATATATATATATATATATATATATATATATAACAAAACTCTATACTCGACCCCAGGTAGTAAGTGGGGCTCATCAACTGTAGCTGAAGTGCAACAACTGCCTAGCGGGGAGATATGCCAACCTGTGCATCTGAACCTGTAGTGAATGTAGCTCCCTCGACAAAAGGGACATGAGTACAGATAGAATTGTACTCGTATGTAATACATACATAATAACATATGAAAGTAATGAAGCTCAAAAAGAGATAAATGAAGCATAATCAAATATCGGGGAGGGGGGTAGGAAACAGTCTATAGAAACACATGTCAAGTCTGACTGTTCTTGTATCATATACATCTTTTGGATTGTTCAATGAAGCACTTGGGATCATGTTACTTTAGAGCATTTGGATCTTTGTAAATAACACATGTTCTTAAGCCTTTGAGATTAATATTACACTTCATCAAGTGAGCCACAAGGGCATATAACACATAAGCAAGTGATAAAGCTACTAGGACCTCGTGCACGAGATCACATGAACTAATTAAGCCGCAAGAGCCTCATGCACGGGATCACATGAATTGATTAAATTGAAAAGGGCCTCGTGCGATGTACGAGATCAGTTGTATCAAGTAGCACATGAGAAAATGATGAACATTCTTTGTATACTATTTGATTATCTTATGGAAGGTATTACACATGATTCAATATGATTGACATACTTTGGGTAAGTGATTCATTTAGCATATGCGACGTGGATATCTCAAATGAAAGACTATGGATAATATCGGATCGCTAGTGAAGGATCGACATAGTATGAATGATTATATGTGATAGGGTGTGTACTCAAATAGCAAATGACATAGTGCCTCAAGTGTGTTTATCCTCTAAAACCTCAAGCACTCATATAAGAGATAACAAGTAATTGGGAGGTCATGCCTTAGCGGAGACAAGAAGATTTAGCCTTACATAACTCGATCCAAATCCTTAGAGTATTACGATGATCAAAATACTTCTTTGCAGTTTCAATCTATAATAATAATGATAATAGGAACTTATGTTAGCAACCAAACATTTGTTCCAACCATTTAGGCAATTCGTCAAATAATTAACGAGCGTAATCTTCCAAGGTTCTTTCAAAATGGTGTTTCACTGCACCCCTCCTCTCTCATATCTCACAAAAAAAACTAAACATCTTATGAGGCCAACCAATATCTTTCTTATAGCATCAATATACAAAACAACCCCTAACCATCTCAAACAAATAACAAAACTTGGACTCATGGCTTCCGATTAACGTCTCATGAGTCCTCACCATAAAACATACTAGAAGTACTCATATGAATCCAAGTCATAGCTTAGAAGAATATTACTTACCTTGTTGATAGAACCATTGAAGTTCTTCACTTGATTTTACTAAGAGGAAGACCTTGCTTCTAAAACCCAAAGATAGATTGAGGTGAGATTCATGTCCTTGATGATAATTTAAGCTAGAAGAGTAGTTGAAACACTTACTTGGATATTGGAGGGTGATAGAAGAGGAGAAAATGGAGATATTCTGCCCCGAAATATTTAGCAAGTGACTAAGAATGAATTCTTAAAGTTTCACCTTATAAAATATAAAGTTTGGATGACTTAACCTAGGAGGTGTTACATGCCATGTATTCAATGGGCATTGTGCATGTTTGTAGTAAAACATGCATAATTGTTTACACCAAGATCGGATTAACAAACAATTATGCAATGGAAACTAGACTTTAAGACCTTCAATTTGGTAATTCACCACCTAACTCATCATACACAGGAAGGTATTCTTTTTTGAAGTTGAAGCTTGTGCGAGCTCCTTTGAAATACGGGTCGGTTGTGTAACTTCTCACTTGGCTTTGTTCTGGGGATCTTCCTATACCTTAATTAACTTTAAAAATACACCATGCACTTATTACTATGACCATGCGATATAGTACTAGTCTGTATCCTCCTTGGACATGCACAATATTATTTTCAATCATTATTTCCGAATTCTAAAGTCTTGAATCATCTCGGGACTCAATCCTTATATACACTAAGATTTTGATCTATATACTTGTCCACAACCCTATTCTTGTGGGTTTGTGTAAATTTACTCATGTCGGATGGTTCAATTCCTAGTCCCAAAATACAGGGTATTACATTATCTCCCGTTTGGGAACATTCGTCCTCGAATGAGAGTTGTAACTTAAGAAAAGTCTAAGTCTGGGTTTTTCTGAATATTTTGGCAAAGTTTCCTCTGTAACTAGGACTATCCAAAATCCAGTCAGCTAACCAGAAACATATCTACGAGCCTTATAAGGCATAACAATACTTGCAACGTATTGAGATGAAGGATAAACATATAAGGCTCCTCCTAGCCATAAAATAACACCCACCTATCAAAACTTACCTCTCTTTTCTCTTGTCGGGAATCTTAGGCACAAATCATTGTGATTTAGCCTAAAACATCAACATGTACTGTATACGTAAAGCATAAGTAAGATAACATATATAATTATAATTGAAGCTCAAACCATGGAAATGAAACTAGGAACCTTCTTCCTACTCATGGAACAAGTGTAGATATTTCGATCTCATAGCTTCCTTGGCTTCCATGTTGCTTCTTCACTCTTCTGATTTCTCTATAACACCTTAACAGAGGCTATATCTTTGGTTCTTAACTTCCTGACCTATCGATCAAGAATAGCCACTGGAACTTCCTCGTAGGACAAGTTTTTTGTAATTTCTATGTCTTCAGTAGGCACAATAAGGGAAGGATCTCCTACACACTTCCACAACATAGATACGTGGAACACCGGATAAACGGCTACTAATTCTGTGGCATCTGTAGTTCGTATGCCTCTTGGCTAATTTTCTGCAATATTCGGTACGAGCCGATATGCCTCAGACTTAGTTTCCCCTTCTTCCCAGCACGATGCCTTTCATAGGCGAAACTTTTAGGAACACCCAATCATCTATATCAAATGTTAAACCTCTGCACCGCATTTCTGATTAAGACTTCTTGCGACTCTGAGCTATTTTCGATTTAAATTTTTCCATAGCTTGATGAACTACGTTTGGCCAAAGTAACCCTGCTTCGCCAACATCAAACCATCCGATCAGAGATCTACACCTTCGTCCATACAACACCTCGAATGGGGTCGTTATGATGCTATTGTTATATGCAAACCCAATACGGGGAAATTGAACATCTCAATTCCCTCTAAAATCTAAGGCACATGTTCTCAACATATCCTCGAGTGTCTGAAGAGTGTGTTATGCCTGGCCATCTATCTGAGGTTGAAAGGCTATGATGAGATTAGCCTGAGCACCCAAACCTTTCTGAAATGACCTCTAGAAATTTGTTGTGAATTGAGTGCCTTTGCTAAAGATGATGTAAACTGGAGTGTCATGCAATCGAATTATCTTTTTGATATACAACTTAGCATAATCCTCTGTTGTATCAGTAGTTTTAACCAATAAGATGTGAGTTGACTTTCTTAGTCTATACAATCACCAAAGTTGAATCATACTTACTAAACGAGTGAGGCAAGCCTGCCACAAAGTCCATATTTATCATCTCCCATTTCCACACTAGAATCTATATGTTCTGTGCAAACCCGCCAGGCTTCTGGTGCTCATCTTTGACTTGCTGATAATTCAGGCATTGGGCTACATAATGTGCCACATTATTTTTCATATCGTTCTACCAATAGACCTCTTTAAGGTCAAGATACATCTTTGTCAAACCAGGATGAATGGAGTACTGTGAACAATGTGTTTTTTTCATAATTCTTTCTCTTACCCTAGTATATCAAGCTACCATCTCCCTCAAAGCTCAAAAGTTGTAGTTCTATGTCGCTGGATCCATCCTTTAAGTTGAAGGAAAAAGGGATCGTCATACTGCCTTTCTTTCACTTATGTAATTAAGGATGACTCTTCCCTATACAGGGTGACTACGACACCATCGTTTGGGTCCAAGGGTCGGACTCCCCAAGCTCTCCAACAAATTTAGATCTTGCCATTTCTCTCTTTTCTGCTTCTAAGTGTGCCAAACAACCCATGGATCGTCGACTGAGGGCATCAGCTACAACCTTAGCTCTACCAGGATGATAGAGAATATCAACATCAAAATCTTTAAGAAATTCAAGCCATTTTCTCTCCTTAGGTTCAACTCTCTCTGCTTGAAGAATATACTGAAAGCTCTTGTGATTAGTAAATATATCAACATGAACTCCATAGAGATAATGATAACGTATCTTTAATATGAATACTACTACTGCCAATTCTAAGCCATGTGTTGGGAAGTTTTTCCCGTGTTTCTTGACTTGCCTCGAAGCGTACGTGATAACCTTCCCATGCTGCATCCAAACATAACCCAAACAAACACCTGAATCATCAAATAAAATACCCTTATGTGCCTTTTGGCAAGGCCAAGACTGGTGTCAATGTCAATCTGTCTTTCAACTCCTGGAAATCTTTTCACATGTGTCTGGCCATTGGAACTTGCTTTCCTTCTGACTTAACTAGGTCAATGGGGCAGAAATAGAGGAAAAACCCTCCATAAATCTCCAATAATAACCTGCCACATCCAAGAAACTTCGGACCTCAGTAGGAGTCGTCGATCTAGTACAACACCTCACATCCCCAATCTTCTAGAATTCCACTTTAATACCCTTACTGGAGAACACATGGCTAAGAAAAGCTATCGATTTCAACAAGAACTCACACTTGGAGAATATGGCATATAACTTATGATCCTGTAGTGTCTGTAGAACTGATCTGAGGTGACTCACATGTTCTTCCTCTCTCCACGAATATATCAGGATGTCGTCAATAAACACAATGATGAATATGTTGAGGAAATGAGTAAAGACCCTATTCATAAGGTCCGTGAAAACTATTGGCGCATTAGTCAAGTCAAAGGACATAACAAGGAACTCATAGTGACTATATCGCATTCTAAAAGCTGTCTTTGGGATATCCTTCTCTCTAACTTTCAGCTGGTGGTAACCGTATCTCAAGTCGATTTTGGAAAAACATTTGGCACCATGTAATTGATCAAATAAATTATCAATTCTAGGAGCGTATACTTGTACTTTGTAGTGTCCTTGCTTAGCCGGGAGTAATCTATGCACATCCTCAAAGAACCGTCTTTCTTTCGAACAAATAGAACTGGTGCACCCCAAGGTGATATGTTGGGTCTGCTGAGACCTTTGTCTAGAAGATCCTTCAACTACTCTTTCAATGCTTATAGTTTTGCTAGAACCATTCTGTATGAAGGAATAGATATTGGTAGGGTAACTGGAAGCACGTCAATATTGAAATCATTCTCTCTAACTAGAGGGATACTAGGAAGTTCCTTATGGAACACTTCTGGATATTCATTCACCGTTGGCACATATTGAAGAATTGGTGCCTTTTCATCAGCATCAACGTCCTTCACTCAGACTAGGTGATATAAACACCCTTTATAAATCAACTTCCTTGCCTTAAGATAGAAAATAAACCTACCCTTAGGCGTAATGGTATCACCCTTCTATTCCAGAACTGGCTCACCCGAAAAATGGAATCTTACAATCTTGGCCCAACAATCGAGTAGCAGAAAAAAATGATAGCTAATTCATACCCATAATGACATCAAAATCAACGATTTCTAACTCAACTGGTTTTGTATTCATGTCACATCGACATATCACAATAGTACAACCTCGATAAGCCTGTCTGCTATAACTTACTCACCAACTAGAGTAGATACGGAAAACTGCTTGCCTAACTATTCTGGCTCTACCCCAAATTCCCCAGCAACAAATGGAGTAACATATGACAAGGTAGATCCTAGATGTATTAATACATATACATCATGAGATGAAACAAATAATATAATTGTAACCACACCAAGTGACAACTATGAATCCTGGCGGCCCCCTAGAGCATATATACGGTTCTGACTATCGCCTGAACTAGATGTTCCACCCCTACCACTGCCTCACACTACAGGTGCCTGAGGGCAACGAGGTGGGGAAGGCTCTGCTGACAATGCTACTACAGACCCCATGGACTGAGTTGTAGTACCTCTACCTCTTTGCCTAAGATTTGGACAATCTCGTATCATATGAGCAACAACTCCATATTGATAACATGCATCCGAGACCCTGGTGACACATCCTTGATTGTACCCTTCCACACTGGCCACAACGAGTCGAGGTGGTCTCATCTGACTCATACCCGTAGGTTTGTAGACCTAGGCCCTCAAACTCTAACTCAGCCTTGACTAGGCACCTTAATCATACTTGGGCCTTGAAAACTGAGGTAGTGCACTGGCTGTAGAGTGAGTTTCCGACTGTAAAGACCTTGCCGATCTCCTACCAAAGTATCCCATATTACTGCTCTGAACTCTCTCATAACTGCAGTTGATCTGGCCATCTTACTTTGGTCACTTTCTCAAATTGCTTGAAGCTTCTGCTTGCGCTGTCATGTCTTCTATACAAAGGCCATCATCCTAGACATATCCATATCTTTGTTCTCAAAAGCGAATAGCACCCACCATTCAAATTGGGTCCAAGTCCAATCACGAATTGACGAACCCTTGCTCGCATAGTAGCAACAAACTCCGGGGCATGCCTGGCCATTGAAGTAAATTTAAGGTCATACTCTTTCACGCTCATGTCATTCTATCTGAGAATTACAAACTCGTCGACCTTTGCCTCCATGATCTCCAACGGCAGAAAATGATCCAAGAAGGCCTTAATAAACTCTTTCCATACTGTTGGAGGTGCATTCAATCCTATGGTATCTTCCCATGTCTCATACTAACTCAATATAATATCTTTCAATCAATAGGAAGCCAATTCAATAGCCTCTGTCTCGGAAGCTTGCATGACTCTAAGTGACCTATGATTTCATCAATAAAAGTTTATGAGTCTTCATCCGGACTGGATCCTGTAAATTCTGGAGGACCCATGTGAAGAAAATCTTAAAATCTAGAATCGGATGACCCTTCTGATGGACCAGCACTTGGAGATGCTTCAGCCTGCCGCTGTGACTGAACAGCTACCAACTGAGTAAGCAACTGAACGACATCTCTGATATTCTTATTTGTAGAACTAGGTAGTGGTACAGGAGTTAAAGGAACTTCTTTGGGATCTTTTGGCCCCGGAGGTTGGGGGGATAGGGGTTCTTGATATGGTAGACTATCCCGAGCTGCAATCTGGCCCGCATCAGTAGGTGGCAACCCACTAGTATCTGCATCTGGAGCTGTACTAGCTCTTTGGATGGCTTTCATCTTTCTTTTTGTAGGCATATTCTGTAGAACATATAGCAATGCACGAGTTAGAATCAAATTCTTAAGAATCAATTTTATTGCATGATCTAACTATGAAAGAAGGGTAACATTTACTTAATGTCATGCAGCCTCCCAACTATAAATGTGAGGCATAACACACCCATAAGTAAAATTTTACTGGATACGATTTCGTAGACTCCCTAGGACACTTTGACAATGCTTTGATACCAAGTTTGTCATGCCCCAAACCTAGGTGAGGCATACCAGCCCTTGGTGCCTTAACTTGAGCGAGCGAACCAACATGTCATATCATTTATAACAATCATATAAACCTGGAACATCTATAAAGCAAAGATAATAACATACTTCTGTAAAGGACTATATGAATATAACAGAAACTGAGGGTATGAATACCAAAGACCAAAACATAAGTCATTTGAAAACTGAGTCATAGCATCCATACATATTTGAAAGCGTCAACATATGTCTATGAAGCCTCTAGGATAGTCTAATAGAAGTGTCGAGACAGGGCCTTGACCTATCCAAAATATCTATATACATAATAAAACTTTATACTCGATCCCAAGAAGTAAGTGGGGCTCAGCAACTGTAGCAAAGTGTAGCAATTGCCTAGCTGGGAGGTTTTCCAACCTATGCGTTTGAACCTGCAGTGAATGCAACGCCCCCAACAAAAGGGATGTGAGTACAGATAGAATTGTGCTCGTACATAAGGTAGACAAAATGACATATGAAAGTACTGAAGCTCATAAAAAAATACAAATACAGCATAATCAAATGAGTATATCAAGGAAGGGGGGCGCTAGGAAACAATCTATAGAAATACATGTCAAGCCTTACCGTTCTTATGTCATATACATCTTTTGGATTGGTCAATAAAGCACTTGGGATCATCTTACTTTAGAGCATTTGGATATTTGTAAATTACACATGTTCTTAAGTCTTTGAAATTGATATTACACATAATCAAGTGATCTGTAAGGTCATTAACACATAAGCAAGTGATTAAGCCGCTAGGGCCTCATGCAAGGGATCACATGAACTGATTAGGGCCTAGAGTTATGCACGTGATTCATTGTATCAAATAGCACATGAGAAAATGATTAAAAGTTTTGGTATACCATTAGATTAGCTTATGAAAGGTATTACACATGATTTGATATGATCAACATGCTTTGGGCAAGCGATTCATTTATCACATGTGATTGGATATCTCAAATGAAAGACTACGGATCATATCGGATCACCAATGATGGCTCGACCTAGTAGGAAAGATAACATGTGAGAGAGAGTGTGTACTCAAATAGAAAATGACATAGTGACTCAAGTACGTTTATCCTCTAGGACCTCAAGCACACATATAAGAGGAAACAAGTAACTGGAAGATCATGCCTTAGCAAGGAGAAGAGAATTTAGCCTTACATACCTCGATCCCAATCCTTAGAGTATTACGACGGTCAAAATACTTCTTTGCATCTTCAATCTATTACACTAATGATAATAGAAACTCATGTTAACAATTAAACATTACTTCCAACTATTTAGGCAATTTTTTAAACACTTAAAGCGCGAAAACTTCCAACGTTCTTTCACAATGGTGTTTCACCGCACCCTTCATCTCTCATAGCTCACAACAACATACTAAACATCTTATGAGTCCAACAAAACATACCTTAAAGCATCAACATACGAAACATCACCTAACCATCTCAAACATATGGCAAAACTTGGACTCACGGCTTCCAATCACCATCCTGTGATCCTCACCATAACACATACTAGAAGTGCTCATATGAATCCAAGTCATAGATTAGAAGAATATTTCTTACCTTGTTGATACAACCCTAAAAGGTCTTCACATGAATTTACTAAAAGGAAGACCTTGATTTTAAAATACAAAGATGGATTAAGGTGAGATTCATGTCTTTGATGATGATTTAAGCTAAAGGAGTAGTTGAAACACTTACCTTGATCTTGGAGGGTGAGAGAAGAGGAAAAATGGAAAGATTCTACTCCAAAATTTTAGCAAGTGACTAATAATGAATTCCCAAATTTTCACCTTATAAAACATAATGTTTGGACTACTTAACCTAGGAGCTGTCATGTGCCCCATGCTAATTGGTCATTGTGTAGGTTTGTAGTAAAACACGCATAACCTTTTGTACCGAGATCGGATTGAAAAATGATTTGTTGTATTGGAAACTAGACTTGAATACCTTCTAATTTGAAAGGTAGTGCACCACCTAAATCATTATACATATGCAAGTATTCTTGTTTGAAGTTGAAGCATCTGCGAACTCCTTTGAAATGCGTGTCCATTGTGTAACTTCTCCTTGACATTGTTCTAGGGTTCTCACTATGCCTTAGTTTACTTTAAAAACACCTCCAACATTATTGTTATGACCATATGATACGGTACTACTCCGTACCCTCTTTGGGTATGTTTTCCAATCATTATTGTCGCATTTTAAAGTCTCGAATCATTTAGGGACTCAATCCTTCTATATTCTAAGTTATTGATCTGTATACTTGTATGCAACCCTATTTTTCGGGTTCGATTAGATTTACTCATGTCGGACAGTTCAATTTCTCGTTTGAAGATATAGGGTGTTACATTGAACGAGTTTAGAAATGTACTTGGCTGTCAAATAGGTACAGATATTTCCTATCCTTACTAGCTTCACCCTTCCAAAGAACTTTCACAAAAGATCATTTTGACCTTTGTTTGCAAATTTTTCTATCCAAAATAGCCACCAACTCTTCTTCATAGGCCAGATTCTCCTCTAATTGTAATGTAACAAAGTCCAGAACATGTGAAACATCCTCATTATACTTCTAAGGCATAAAAACATAAAATATTGTATGTACTTTCGATAGGCTAGGAAGCAAAGCAAGCTTATAATACACTTCACCAAATATCTCTAAAGCCTCAAAAGGTTCAATGAACCTCTCGCACAACTTGCCCTTATTCCCAAATCTCTTCACATCCTCTAGGGAAGAAACTTTCAAAAGTACCTTTTCACCTCCATAGGTACAACCTCACAAATTTTTCTACTCTGAGCTATGCGAAGTCTTTCCTGAATCAACTTGACCTTACCCAAAGAATCACGAGGCTCAAACCAACCAATGGGAGAAAGACACCACCCATCGTTCAAAGCCCTCATGTGATGCCATCTGAATGTTGGCTTGGTAACTATTGTTGTATACAAACTCCACCTAAGATACAAATTGATCTTAATGACCTCCAAAGTCAATCATAAATAATCCACTTGGATTGACCATCAGTTTACAAGTGAAATACTGTGCTAAGCTCAACCTATGTACCCAACTTATATTGTATAACTGTCACGCCTCAAACTCGAGGAGCGAGATCGGCGCTCAACCAAGTGAACCCCGCCGAGAAAGCCCCTTAGATACTTTCTACCCAAACACTCATGACAAAGAGAAGACATATTCACATTAATTAGACAATAGGGAGATTGTGTATACAATACCAAATCATTTGCATTAGTTACTTCATTTTTAATACCTCAAAATACGCACATTTTCATAGGCTAAAGTGGAATAAATGGTTCAAACACAACATAACCCGTTTGACTTTCCCAGCACCCATATACAACCCACACTATGTCTACGGAGCCTCTAATAATTACAAAGAGTACGATAATAGTTCCGGCAATAAGGCTCCGGCTATACTTCAAAACATGATAATATAATAAATAAAAGATGCATAACCCCGGAATGAAGTGGGGCTCACCAAGTCTGCTAGGAGGAGGGTGTACTGCTATCGCTGATCAACACTACCTGTTGTGGAACCACCTACATCCATTAAAGATGTAGCACACTCGACAAAATGGACGTTAGTGCTGTCGAATAGTACTAGTATGTATAACTAAACACCATCTCAGTAGAATGAATAATAATACACGGGAGTAAATCATGAAATCAATAGAATCCTCAAACAATACCCAAATATCAAGTTAAGAACCACATAAGTTTTCAATAAAATTTCCATAATTTTAGGTTTGGAGATCTTTAGTACCGACATACCATCATTCACAATACCATCGTACTTTTATACGGAGTATGATCACGGCCCGATCGGCTAGGCCGCCTCATTTGAGACATTAGAAACAATCATGATTTCCAGCATAGTCACCACAATGTATGCGGCATGGCATCCGATCACGTCCCAATCGTCTAGGCCTCTCACCCGAGACATTATCTTTTTATATCAATCATCTCACTTCATACTTCTTTTACATCTATTCAATTCATCGGCACTAATAGCCACAATTATAATATCATTCTTGGCACTTGGCCGAATTTCATATTTCATGATCCATCATCATCATCATTATCGGCAACAAGACTTTTTGATTCAAGACTTTTAGGTACACATGAGAGCAATTAAGAGTCTTAGACATATAGAGATTTTTCACATAATTTGACATGATAACCTTCCTTCAACTTGCCTTGAAGTCGTAACATCTATAACACACAACCCATACTTTGAATATATCCTCACAAGATAACATAACATGGTAAAAGAATTTGGAACACATATTGAACATATATCTTTCAACTCAAGTTTACTCAGAATAACCAATTTCATGATGATCAACTCGGGTCTTGCATAACTTACATTAACACTGTGGAATTTAATTCTAAGAAAGGGGTTTAGTCAACATACCTCAATTAAGCTTCCTTAAACTATAAAATATTTTGAAATTCTTAGCAACTTCAATCTGTTTTAGAAATATAACAAGTTGAACCAAAATTAGGAACATTATCATGATTCTAGCTCATTTAAGCATTTTATCAAACACAATGTGTGCATTAAGGTTTTAAAGTCCTTTTATGAAAGATTTAGTCATCCCACAATCCATTCTTTACCTTTTTTTTAGCTAACAATCTTCCTACACCCTTTGATAACACATGCATGCAAGATAAACAACTCCTATACCAAAATTGTCTTGCTAATTACTCATTTTTAGTTAATTTTCGAAATTAAGGACTAGAGTGTAGAATCTTACCTCTAGGATGAAGACTTAGTGAGTTTTCCTTGTTAATCTTCAAAGATTTGAGAAATAATTGAAGGATAGTTTGTTGAAGATCACTCTCCCATTCCATGGAACTCTCTCACTCTAAAAGTATCAGATTTTTTTCTCAAAAAAGGTCCATGGCATCTTATTTTAACGAAGTAGGGTCCGGGTTATAAAAACCCAAAAATGAAGCCCCAGAACAGGACCTGCAGTCGCTTATGCGACCGCATAATGCTTCTGCAGTCCACAAAATGGGCCGCGAAAAAGGCCATCCGGAACTAGGCTGGCCTGCCTCACTCTGCAGCCGCGGACCTGTTTTGCAGTCTCATAATGTGCCGTAGAACCTCCCTTTACAAAAATTCAAAGCTTGATATGCGATCGGAGTGCGGCTCGCCAAATGGTTTTGCGGTGGCATAATAGGCCACGAAAATGACATAAAAAATGGCCCAAATGATTGCCTCTCTCTGCGGCCATTCTACGGCCCGCAGAGTGATTATGCGGTCGTATAATGGGCCGCAGAAATGCCCAACTCTGCTAATCATTTCCTTCAACTTCCCAGTGCATTGTTCAACCCAAAAAGTCTGTACCGCGACTCGCAAGCTTGCCGCGAAGAATTCTACTATCATTAACACCTACGCCTACCCTGACACCACGAAACCCCAGTTTTTAGGAAAAATTTATGGGGCCTTTCATCCTCCCCCACTTAAGATTATTCGTCCTCGAATGAGGGTCAAGGTTCACTATTAGCATCTGATGCGACTCAATTTTCATACCACACACCAACAACCCCAAATTTGACTAACTCCCTAAATTTCTAAAACTTTTGCCAGAGTTTCCCCTATAACTGGGCATATCCACCTGCCAGAGAATCCCAGAAACACATCCTAACAACATATACATAATCCAATGACGTAACATAACACAGAAAAACACCAACCCTGGCCTCATAAACAATATATAACCAGAAAGGAATACCTTTACATCAACTGAACAAGCGATACAAAAAGTCACGGGCGACAGTTTCATAAAAAGATTACATAGCTTACTCAGACAAGTAAGGATACTTCTTCTTCATCTCTTCCTCGACTTCCCAAGTAGCCTCTTCAACCTGTTGGTTTCTCTATAATACCTTCACAGAGACAATTTCTTTATTCCTCAACTTTTGAACTTGCCTATCAAGAATGGCAACTGGAATATCTTCATATGACAGTTCTTCATTAACCTCATCGAAAATGAAAATGGTATTTCGATAGAGCGTGCTCTATACACATGACAAGTGACAAATGATTATTCAAATTTATCGCTAAGCTCAACGGTGGATCTGTCACTTTCGGAGACAAATCAAAAGGAAATGTAACCGGAGTAGGAAGAGTTCCTCTCAGCTCATCATGTGATGTAGATGAGGTCTACTTAGTAGATGAACTTGGTTACAAGTTACAACCTTCTTAGCATCAATCAACTATGCGACAATGACTATGAGGTTCGTTTTAAAAAACATGATTGGTTAATTGAAGATGAATCAGGCAAAATTATTCTATCTAGAAATAGACATAGAAATGTTTATACCCTTAGCAATACTGATAGTCTAGGGAATCAAATTTGTTTAGCTTCAATGATTGACGATCCCTAGGTATGGCAAAGAAAGCTTGGTCATGCTAGCATACATACTATTCAAAAACTTTCCAAATGTGATCTTGTCATTGGTCTTCCAAAATTAGATTTTTAAAAGATCAAATTTGTGATGTATGTCAATTAGAAAAACAAACTCGTTCATCTTTTAAAATAAAAAATATTGTTTCTACTACAAAACCTTTTCAACCTTTGCATATGGATATTTTTGGTCCAACTAGAATTGCTAGCATTGGTGGTAGAAAATATATTTTTGTTATTGTAGATGATTTTTCTCTTTTCACCTGGGTTATTTTTCTGGGTCATAAAGATGAAGCACTAAGGAATTTTGGAGTCTTCTGTGAGAAGGTACAACGTGAAAAGGGATATTACATTTATGCTATAAGAAGTGACCATGGAGAAGAGTTCGAAAGCAGAACCTTTGAAAACTTCAACAATGATCAAGAAATTTCTCACAACTTCTCTTCCCTAAGATCAGCTCAACAAAATGGAGTGGTAGAACGCAAAAACAGAATCTTGTAAGACATGGAAAGAACCATGATTATGGAAAACTCTTTCCTACACCACTTTTGGACAGAAGCTATAAGCACTGCATGTCATTAACAGATGCATGATTCGACCCATTCTTATAAAGACCCAATATGAGCTATGGAATGGCAAGCGACCCAACATCATTTATTTTCATCCATTTTGCTGCAAATGCTTCATTCACAATAATGGAAAGGACAACCTTTGGTAAGTTTGGTCTAAAAAGCGACAAAGGTATTTTTCTTGGATACTCTCCCTCAAGTGGAGCATATAGAGTATTCAATGAAAGAACCTTATGTATTGAGGAATTCATTCATGTTGTTTAAGTGGATACTAAACCTTGCTTAAGGAATGAAAAACTTCCTGAAGATGAGGAAATTTCCATTGTCCCGAAGTCTGTTGTCACAGGAAAGGACTATCATGATGAGGCGTCTAATCAGCAAAATCAGTCAACTGAGGAGCATATGGAAATTCAGGAACTATCTTCTGCTGAACAGTCAACTACATTGGAAAAGGAGGTAGTCACAGTTGTCCCAAATAAATGGAAAAATAAACTCGGATATCCCCACAAGTTCATCATCAGAAATTCACATGAAGGTATTACTACCTGAAGATCCCAAAGCTCAACTCTCACATGGCCTTAATATCGCAACTTGAGCCAAAAAAGGTTGATGAATCTCTCAAAGATGACTACTGGGTCAAAACCATGAAAGACGAACTTAATCAATTTGAAAGGAATAAGGTGTGGGACTTGGTTCCAAAACCATCCAATGCTTCCATCGTAGGAACTAAATGGGTTTTTAGAAATAAGCTGAATGAATCTGGTCAAGTAGTTCGTAACAAATCAAGGCTAGTTGCCCAAGGTTACTCACAGCTAGAAGGAATCGAGTACGATGAAACATTTGCTCATGTATCAAGATTAGAATACATTCAAATACTACTTGCCTTTGTTGCTTATAAAGGATTTAGACTATTTCAAATGGATATAAGAAGTACCTTCTTAAATGAATATATCTCTGAAGAAGTATATGTGAAACAACCTCGCGAATTTGTAAACAACAGTCTCCCAAAAATATGTCTTCAAGTTGTCAAAAGCTTTATATGGACTCAAACAAGCCCCCATCCCCCGAGCCTAGTATGAAAGACTAAGCTCTTTTTTATTAAATCATGGCTTCAAACGAGTTAATATTGATACAACTCTATTTGTTAAGCGTTAAAATTCAAGTAATCTTATTACTCAAATTTATGTAGACGATATTATTTTTGAAAGTTCTAACTCTGTATTATGTGGCTCATATTATGAAAGGAGAATTCGCAATGAGCATGATGGGAGAGATAAATTTGTTTCTTGGATTACAAATCAACAATCTTCCAAAAGAATCTTCATTATCCAAATCAAGTACACAAAGGAACTCATAAAAAAGTTTGGAATGGAGACTGTAAAACCTAGTGGTACTCCAATGAGTCAAACAACAACTGTTGAAGAGGACAAAAATGGAAAAGTGTGGAGAAACTATGTATAGGGGAATGATTGGATCCCTAACATATTTCATGACTAGTCGACCAAATATAATGTTCAGTGTTTGTAAGTGTGCAAGATTTCAGTCGGCTCCAAAGGAATCTCATTTGGCTGCACTTAAATGTATCATTATATACATCATTAGGACCACTAAATTGGTCTTATGGTATGCTCACTCTAACAATTTTTATTTAGAGATTTTTCAGATGCAGATTTTGTAGGTGATAGGACTGACAGGAAAAGCACAAGTGGCACGTGCCAACTATTGGGAAATGCTCTAATTTCCTGGCATAGCAAGAAATAAAATTGTGTTGCCTTGTCAACTACTGAAGCAGAGTATTTAGATGTTGGAAGTTGTTACACTCAAGTTCTTTGGATTATGCATCAACTTCTCGATTATGATTTAAATCTTACTTCTACTCCTATTTTTTGGGATAACACGAGTGGTATATATCTATTAAAAAATTATGTGCATCATTCCAGGGCAAAGCATATAGAAATTAAGCATCATTTTATTCGTGATCATGTTGCTAAAGGTGATATTATGTTATAACACGAGTGCTATAACATAATGATGCTTCAAATCTTACTTCTACTCTTATTTTTTGTGATAACATGAGTGCTTTATGTCTATCAAAAAATTATGTGCATCATTCCAAGGCAAAGCATATAGAAATTAAGTATCATTTTGTTCGTGATCATGTTGCTAAAGGTGATATTATATTATAATTCATTAGCACTGAGTCTCAACTTGCTGGTACTTTTACAAAAACTCTTTTGGAAGAACGATTTTGTCTACTGCGAAAAAATATCGGCGTCATGCCTACTGTGTAAAAATCTTTTGTATCTTTGCAAATATTTTACTTCCTTTATGAGCTTTCTTAATTGATGGGTTTTATTTATTTGATGTGAGTGAAATTATTACCTTCCATTGGTGCCGCCGAAGCAACTCCTCATAATTGTCACTTCAATCTGACCTAACCCTTCCTCTAACTGATGCAACCCTTCAATCTTCCAAGAGCCTAGTTAAGTTCCCCCCCCCCCTCCCCTCATTCTTCATCACTTTTCACCAACTCCTCTACGGTACCATGTCTAAGTGAAACCTCTCAACCTTTACTGCCACAAGACAAAGCAGACAATTGCAAAAATCCCAAAAGACTGAAGAAATCATCGACCTTGAATCATCCCTTGACTCAGACCCTCTCAAAACCGATAATGAGAGCAGTGACTCATCGGAGGATCTAAATCTAAGCTATAAAAAAGCGGGAAAAAAACCCATAGATCAAGAAAAGCTTGCATGCAAGAAAGGGAAAGTGGAAAACACTGATTTTGGGCCAGAAGATAAATTGAACTTCTATGGACCAACTGAGAAATCGAGGTTTGAGTCGTATAAGTCTAAATATATGGCTTATAGATGCTCTGTAAGTTTTTCTCTTATGAAATATATTCACTGTGATGTAATTACAATTTTTGATTTTCAACACCTTCGTCCTTTGTTTGATAAATTTGGAAATTTTGTGTATGAAGAACCTGTGAGGATGATTTATGAAAATTTGTTTGTTAATGATTTGGAGTCAAGGAGTCAATGGTCTTAGGTACTCGTATTGTTCTTGACGCTTATCAATTTGAGAAGATTTTTCTGCTAAGTTTCAGGGATATGATGTTTTTGATCAAAACTCCTGGCCAAAAGATTTTGAAGTATCCTTAGAAGAGGCAAAAACTTTTCTGTCTGAAAACCCCCTTGATATTGGGCCTAAAAGTCTTAAGTTTTAACATCGTGTGTCAGCTCACATGATTGCTACTACTCTCCTTCCTAGGACTAGGTCTTTCAACGCTTTGGCTACTAGGGGTATCTTTGTTCTATTCTATCTTGTTAATAATAAATGACTTAACTGGTTTGTGTGGATTCGTCAGTATATGCTTGAAAGTATCAGGGACATATCTTCCTTTACTATTTGTTTACCTTATGGTCTGCTTATCTCACATATTCTTGAAGCCATAAAGGTTGATCTGGCACCCTTCTCTCCCAAGTATATTTCAAGCACCTATGATAAGACAACCTTTGCTGTGATGGGCTACACCTTAAGTGAGGATGGATGGGTCATACGTGCCAAATTTGGAAGCACTCCAGTACAGGATGAGCCAACAACTGAACTTTCCAAGCCTCAATCGACTGCTACCAACAACTTACAACAAATTCAGCAAGGACTAGATAGGGTAAAACTGTGCTCATTGCAATGAAACAATAGGTGGACAAGTTCAGGGAAGTCACTAAAGAAATAGGTGCATATGTTGCTAAGCTTAGGAGGGACATGGAGCCACAAAGAGGCAAGGAATCAGGGCATTCAACTCCATGACAGAGAAGATGGACAAAATCACCAAAGAAGTTGAAACCTCCTATGACTCTTTCTACACCAAAGCGATTAATACCCTGAAGTACTTTCTAGAGAGGAACTAAGGCAGTTGTGTGTGTGTTTAAAACAATTTATTTTGATTTTTAAATTGCTTTTGCTTTTGCTTTGGTCTGTAAGAACCATCACTATATGCCTCTCCTGAAGGCATAGTATCTGCTACCCTAACTGCTATCTTCATTATCTACTCTATTATGTATATTCTGTTTGCACTTTCTTCTTTCTTTTTGATTGATGTCAAAGGAGGAGAAACATGAGACTAAAGCAGAGCAAAGCAACAACTCAAGGGGAGCAGCAGTTCACAATTTCAGTACATAAAAGGGTGTGCTCTGTTTACTCCTTTTGATTTTCATCATTAAAAAGGGAGAGATTGTTACACCTAAGTTTCAATGATAATAGTGCAAATCTAATCTAATCTACTTGATTGCAGGAAATTAGGAGGACAATGTTAAATTAAAGGGAACTAAAAGGAAGTCAAGATGTCAAGGCCATCAAAAAGGAAATGAGATCAAGTGCAGCAGTTATAGGAAGATAGTCCTTACTTCAAGGATCGATTTAGTAAAAGAAATCTGAAGATTCTGAGGATTGATCAATCAAGTCAAGTCACAAATCACTCCCTTGATTGTGAACATGGAAAGGAAGGAAATCATTGAATTCAGTCCATCTCTTGAGAAGGATTCTGAGGCAACCCTTGGGTCAAAACTCTTAGAATATTTTGTGCCTCAATCAATGGTCAATATTCAACGGCTAGCTCAAAAAAAGTTCACATGATCTCAAGAATCTCATATAAGACAACTTACAGACTTAAGAAAAAGATTACGCAACTTATCACTATTTTTATACCTTTCTAGTTCTTAGCACAGATACTATTCTTGAGTTTGCAAGTGTCTCAAAAGATAGGAAGTGTTAGAAAATAAAACAAGAGTTGTATCAAGTTTAGAGAAATATTGTTGCTGAAAATCGTTGGTGGTGAACACTCCAAAAACCACTATTGTTGTAACAAATTATTGAATATCTAAGAGAATCCTTATGACCCAAGGAAACTGAATGTAGGTACCATACCGGTGCTGAACCAGTATAAAACTCCTATATTTTTGAGTTGATTGATCTTTCTTAAGTCGACTAAGTTTTTTATTTGGTTACAATTCACCCCCCGCCCCCCTTGTACTTTCAAAATTTCCTTTGCGTAATAATAGACCTACTAACAATTTGAGTTTCATTGTGATTTGTAGGGATCTTATCGAACAACTTTGTCTTGTGGTGCATCATATTTTTTGACTATTGTAGATGATTACTCGCATGTTGTGTGAGTTTTTTTATTGATTGATAAGAAAGAAGTAGTTCAAACTGTGAAGAATTTCTTTGCTATGATAGACAGACAATTCAATAAGCGAGCTAAAACCTTCAGGAGCAATAATGGAATAGAGTTTACATGAATGAAAAATTATTTTCTTGAATGTGAGATTATTTTTCAAACTTCGCATACAGGAACACCCCAACAGAATGGGATAGTGGAAAGAAAGCATCGTCATATCTTGAATGTACCCCGTGCCTTACACTTTCAAGGTTACTTGTCAATTTTTTTTTTTTGAAGGGGGATGTGTTTTAACAGCTTGTCATTTGATTAATCAAAATCCATATTCAATCTTCATGGAAATACCCCTTATGAACTATTATATGGTCAAGTACCTCAGTATGGACATATTCGAGTATTTAGCTCACTATGTTATGCTCTAATCTTAGGGAGGAAGGGTGATAAGTTTTTGAGTAGAAGCGGTAGGTGTGTCTTCGTGGAATATCTCTATGGTAAGAAGGGTTTCAAGGTATATGATTTAGAGAAGGAAGAATATCTTGTTTCACAAGACGTTAATTTCTATGAGACTGAATTCCCTTTCGCTTCATCAACATATAACACTAGTAAGGATGAAAATAAAGAAATGCATGTAGAGGAACTAGGAGAGGATGAGGAGTCTGAAGGGGGAGGGGGGCAGTGAATCGGTCCAAGCTCGTGAAGACGAGCTTGACGTGGAGAATCACCATGAAGCCGAGGTAGAGGAAAATGTTTACTAGGAGATAAGGCTGAAAATAAGGAAGATGAAATAATAGAGAAGGAGTTGTTGGGATGTGGACGCTGCTAAAAACACACACGGGTCTGATTGCGTGATTATGTTACTAATGTTGTCAAGAAATTGAGTCCATCTTGTCCTCCATCCACTTCACAACATCACTCTTGTACGCCTTATCCTTTAACACAATATGTGAATTGCGATAAATTCTCTATACAACAAAGGGATTTCCTTGCAGTAATCACTACAACTCATGAACCGACTCATTTCTATGAGGCCGTAAAAGATGGAAAGTGGAGAGAAACAATGAGATTAAAATACAGGCCTAGAGATAACAAAAGATGGGTAATAAAGGATCTGCCTCCTAACATAAAGGCTCTCGGTTGCAGGTGGCTTTACAAGATAAAGTACAACTCTGATGGAATAATTGAGCGACACAAGGCACAACTAGTTATTCTCAGGAATCATCAAGTAGAAGGGATCAACTATAATGAAACGCTTGCCCCAGTGGCAAAGATGGTGATTGTACGCACATTTTTGGCTGTATCAACTGCAAAGAATTGGGAGTTACATCAAATGGATGTACACAATACCTTCCCGCATGGGGATCTTCAAGAGGAGGTGTACATGAAATTGCCTCATGGGTTTCTAGTTGCAAGTCTTGGAAAAGTGTGCAGACTACGGAAGTCCCTTTATGGGTTAAAGCAAGCGCTGAGGTATTGGTTTTCTAAGTTGTCGGCTGCCTTGGAGGACTATGGGTTCAAGCATTCACACTCTGATTACTCTCTTTTTACTCTTAAACGGGTGAAGTTCGAGTAAATGTCCTTGTGTATGTTGATGATCTGATTATCTCTAGCAATGAGTCCGAGGCTATTCGCAAGTTCAAAATATATCTTCGCAAATGCTTTCACATGAAAAATTTGGGTAGATTGAAATATTTTTTGAGAATGGAAGTCTCTAGAAATTCGAAAGGTATCTTCTTGAGACAACGAAAATATGCATTGGATATTATTTTAGAGGTTGGGTTATTAGGTGCTAAGCCTGTGGGAGTGCCTTTGGAACAGAATCATCGGCTAGCATTGGCAGGTGGACATGCGCTTGATGACCCTGAGCACTATTATCGTTTGATAGGTCAAATTATTTTTCTGTGCCTCACTCGACCAAAACTATCCTACAATATTCATATTTTATCTTAATTTATGCAGCAACCAAAATAGGAGCATGGCATGCAGCTTTATGGGTTGTTCGCTTCTACTAAAAAGCAAATTGATCTACGTATTTATGGATGGTGTGACTCTGGGTTGATTGTCCCTTGACTCGACGCTTGCTCACATGTTGGTTTGTATCGTTGGGTGACTCAACCGTATCTTGGAAGATTAAGAAGCAACATATCGTCTCTCGATTATCTGCAGAGGCTGAATATTTGACAATGACATCTGTGAGGTGAAATGGCTGAAGGAAATTTTATCTAGTTTCGGAGTGACTTGCACTTCCCATATTTATCTTTATTGTAACGGTCAAGCAACATTGCACATAGCAAAGAATCCAGTCTTTCATGAAAGAACCCAACACGTTGAAGTGGATTGTCATTTTATTCGTGACGATATTGATAATGGGAATATTCGTACTAGCTTTGTGCCTTCACATGAGCAATTGGCAGATATCTTTACAAAGGCAATAGGAAAATCTCAGTGTGTTTCTCTCTTGTACAAGTTGGGCATTTGTAGTTTTCATACGCCAACTTGAGGGGGAGGGGGATATTAAAGAAGCGTGTGTGTGAGTGTATATATTTGTGTATGTTTAGGACTAGGAGAGTTTTCTTTTTACATATTTAGTAGGACTAGTATTTCATATTTGTTAGTACTAAGGTTTATTACTTGACTTGTATATATATTCTTGTTAATCAATAGAAGAAGACAGACATTTCTCTTCCACACTTGGCCATCATGTGCTTGCGTGTTTTGGCAATTTTTATCTTCAGGTTATTAAAGCGAATTTTCAATCTTGAGTTTTGATCAAGGTAAGCATCATAGTACGCTCCTTTAATATTCTTGTTTTTTTTTCGTTAGTGTTAATTTCATCCTTTAGATCTTAAGGAAATAAAGTAACACATATATCTATTAGTTTTTTCTTCTCTTTTCCTTGATGATATGTCTTTAATGATTCTTTACTGACATTTATATATTACGACTATATTGTGAAATCTCAAATTATGGGAATATTATCTTTTTAAAATATCCGACGCGGGATTCGGGGTACTCAGAGATGAAAATTATGGTAATTTTACTTTCCTTTTCTAGATTGTTACATGGTGTTATTTTAGTAAATAATATATTGTTCTTGATTGTGTTACTACTGATTTTTCTGGACAGGGAATTGTTCTGAAGTGATGGAAACTACAAATGAAAATAAGTAAACATATTTAGAGTACTTTTGATTTATACTAAACCAGTCATTAGCATATGTTGCCTTTACAATTTACCAGCACTAATCGACAAAATAAATTATGAGCATGCACTATTAATTTGTGCAAACTATAGAAAATTAGAAAAAAAGAAAAAAAAAAGAAAAAGAAAAAAAAAGGGACAAGATTATTTACATAGAGGAATCTGGGAGAAGTGATCATGCATACGAGATGGAAGTAACACCGAGTCTTAGAATCCAACATCTACAATCAATAAATTACTCATACAATGAAATCATTATCACTACTTACGTGTATTGATGTAGTTTGTAGAGAAGTCAACACCCATATAACGACTACTTAGACTCAAGCCACCAAATTACAAAGGAGGGAGGGGTTTCTACCGTGCGACTAAGAATTCTCCCAAAAGTAATCATATGTAAGAAAATCATGGATAATATGGTTACTATATTTATCCGCCGATTAATTCGTTTTTTATTCGTATTAAGTATAGATCAGGTCGGATAATTTATTTATTTTTTATTACCCGTTTTTCGATCCGAATCATATCCGACCCGACCCGACCAGACGAGACGATTTGGCACTCCTACTTTTAGGGATTATAAATACCAGGCACGTGACACAAAAGACTAGGATAGGGAAAAGTCCCTAAGAGAAAAGGCATTGAGTTTGGTATTGATTCCAAAACCTGGAGTGAAGGTACAAGATTGGGAGTTGAGGGTAGGTGAGCCAGCCTGATCCCTTTATTATATACCTATACCCAATTTTGGATATTGGGCTCTGCTCCCATATTTCTACTTCTCTTCTCTTTTGAAGATTGCTCTGATCTGGTAAGAATTCTATTTATTTTATTGGTTTATATGGGCCAAAATTGATTCCAAACCCGTTTGACTTTTACTTTAATATTTTCCATTTCTGGGAATTTACGATTCAATGGATTAGTGCTTGAGTTTTTTTTAAAACAGTGCTGTAAAGATCAGGTTTTGAGGATGGAGTTTTTTGAAAGAGCAGAAGCTCAATTTATCATCGGTGTTGCTGTTGCTATTGCTGCTGCTGGTGCTGCTGCCTACTATTATTCTTCCAAGAAACCCAAAGGTCTTATTTACTTTAGCTGCCCATTACTTGCTACATAAGCCAAGGACGAGCGATATAGACTTGTGCATGGCTGTGTTTAAGTCTAGAGTTCGAATAGATCTTGAGTTGCTTGACCCATTGAACGTCTAGAGTTCGAATCACATCTTAGCCTCAAAAACTTTGGTGTAGTGGTAAGATTGTAAGAATGCAATGCCATGTGTGGGTTAGGCATAGGTCATGTGTATGTGTGTGTGTGTATATATATATATATATATATAGGGGAAATGTTGTCAATGGACCAGGTGCGTTTGGATAGTGTTCCGATGAATTTATTGAGTATATAAAGATTGATAATAATGTTTAATTATTGATTGGAGCAGTCATACGAAGTTAAGAGTTGAGATAGCTGTGAAAGAAAATGACTTTTGCCTGTAAAATCTCGTTTGGTAGGAGAGATAAGGAATAATTAATCTCGGGACTAAAATTAAGAAGAGTTTATCCCAGGCTTGGTTGGGAGAAAATTGCAATATAATTAATCCGGGGATTGTAGTGTTTTTTATCCCTATGGAAAGGTGGAATAACTAATCTCGGGATTAGTTATCTCGGGATAACATCTTTCCAACCAAACAATCCCTAAGTGATGGAAGTAATTTTTTTTCCTTTTTGGTGAAAAATGCTGTCCTTTTACAACCAAACACTGTTTTCTATTATTTGATGACTCTAAGTACTCCTAAAATGGTTGCCGCAGTTTTCTTCGTCATGTTTAAGCTACACACTAAGATTTTTACGCAAATGAATTTTTGACTAAGATATTTAAATAACACTTTCTTCTTTTTTATATGAGAAACTTGTACCTTACCAAACATAACCTCAAAACAATGAATTAATCCATGTCTGATTGGTCAAATTGACCAGGATAAGTAAAAATTATCAAACAAATCGAGACAAACAAAGTATGCATTTGAAAAGTCTTCTAGTGTTGATTTTTAAAGGCTGTACTTATTCATTTAAATAGTAAGGTTAAATACCCAATGTTTGTTGCAAAGAAACCTAAGAGCTCCTCTTGTAATTTCTAAGATGTCAGCATATCTCCTGACTTATTGGTTTACTTGAGAATATCTGCTTGAAATTTTGTGGTGACCATGCTTTTGATCTTGGTTATTATAGACTAACTAGTTAAATCGTGTTGGCTTTATAGTATGCTTGGATCCTGAGAGGTTCAAAGAATTTAAGCTTGTGAAGCGCACGCAGATAAGCCACAATGTTGCAAAGTTCAGATTTGAACTCCCCACACCTACTTCTGTATTGGGCCTACCCATTGGACAACATATTAGTTGCAGGTTTGGTTTCGTTTACCTTTGATCGTTGTGCCCAAAATATTTCTTGTAGTAACTATTAGGAGACATTTGGTTACTCTTCTGCCATGATACAATACTTCATGCTCTAATGAACAGGGGCAATGATAGTCAAGGTGAAGAGGTTGTTAAAGCGTACACACCAACTACTTTGGACTCAGATGTTGGATATTTTGAACTAGTTATTAAGGTAA
This sequence comes from Nicotiana paniculata, assembly GCA_005239505.1. Classification (NCBI taxonomy): domain Eukaryota; kingdom Viridiplantae; phylum Streptophyta; class Magnoliopsida; order Solanales; family Solanaceae; genus Nicotiana; species Nicotiana paniculata. The sequence continues at coordinate 40,098 of MDKI01098236.1, forward strand.
ATTCTGGTTTTCTACTTATTCTGTGCTTGCAATAAGATATATTCTTTTGCTCACTCTAATTGGTCAATTTGCAAATGCTTAGATGTATCCTCAAGGAAGGATGTCTCATCATTTCCGAGAAATGCGCGAGGGTGATTATTTGGCTGTGAAGGGACCTAAGGTGCTGTTTTGTTTTGTTTTGTTTTTGGTAATTCATGTGTTATCATTCATTGAGTAGCAACTTACCTCCAGTGCTTAGCATTCTATTTTCATGCGGTCCTTTCAGAATGATTTTTTTCATCCCTGCTCTCTCTCAAAACTGCCTGAGTTTGTTTGAATTTTTGGAACAATATCAAAATGACTTGCAAATTGGACAATGAATCTGAGAAACAAATAGGAAATCATGTGATTTACCTAGAAATTGTTTTGACAAAGATTGAGTTCCTAGATATCTTACCATATTCTGCACTTTTAGGTAAATTGTGGTTTCTCTGCTTCCACGCCTAAGGTTCAAATACAGGACAAGCTCCAATTTACTTTATTTCATTTGAATTGTAGTCTTATTATTTTGTTAAAAAGATTATCTGTAGTGGACTCATGCAATTTACATCTCTCGTTAATAGGGCCGCTTTAAGTACCAGCCTGGCCAAGTGAGAGCATTTGGAATGCTTGCTGGAGGCTCTGGCATTACCCCAATGTTTCAGGTCCGTCCCCTTTGTTTGATGTGTTATTCCAGCCCACCTTTCTTCTTGGTTACTTATGGTTAGTTTTATTGGTTTTCAGCAATAAATTGTGAACTTGCACTTTTTACTGAGGTTTTTGGGTTTGAAGTGGGTAAATATTTGATGGTCTTTTCCCAGGTTGCTAGAGCTATTCTCGAAAATCCAGATGACAAGACAAAGGTGCACTTGATATATGCTAATGTTACCTATGAAGACATACTTTTAAAGGTAATTTAGAATATCACCTGGTGAATCTGCTGTTTGAGTTTGCCACTAAACATATTGGACAATTTGTTATGAGCTTATCAATGATCTCGTTTTTCTGGCTTTTTCTATTTTTCTTTATGATTTGCAAGTTTTTCCTCTCTTCCTCTATGTGGCAGTAGTGCTGTGTTATTGTATCTGGAGAAAGTCTGCTTAGTATAGCTCTATGCTGACTGTGGATTTAAAGGATTTGGTAAACTTATCAACTTTTAGATGTTTGCAAGTTTTTGCATAGTTGTGTTGTGTTAGATAGCTGAAATATAAATGCCTCTTGATTATCTTTGATCTAGTAAAACATGAAATCAGTCAACAGTGATCTGTACTGTAGTTGTAGAGCATTTCCGCATTGAGGAATTGTCTTAAACTTGGGAAGAATTTCTGTAACTTGTCCATTTCCCCACAGCTAATTTCCGCTGGTGAATATCATCTCTAAAGTATTCAATCTTTCTTCACTTCAGCTATATCAGTAATAAAGCTGATTCTTGCACTCTTTTCTGGGTTTTCTCCCTCACCCCAGTTTCATCCTTTCTTTATAAAAGTAAAATTAAGCACATTTATTTGTGACCACCACATGCTATACAGCTTTTCTTTTGATAGGTAAAGTCTCCAAAATGTATACATGTTAGTGTTTCGTACTGTCCAAAACTGTATGCGCATTATGGTCTAGTCTGTTTTAGGGAGCATTTATTCCCTTTATTTTTTTTTTGGGGGGGGGGGGGGGGAGGTTGCATTTAATCTGAGTTTAATTTGAGGGAATTGGCGCAGGGTTTGAACTTTTGAAAAAACTGCTATTTGCTTTTGGAAGTAATGGTTTTGGATAACCGTTGTGTTTGGAAAATTATCTTTAAAATCCCACCACATCATAGACGCTTTCATATAGGAACAAATTTAAGAGACAAAAGCTGATCAAACATCTTTGTTTGCTACTAAACGTATTTCCTAGTAGCCGTAAAATGTAAAAGATCTGTTTAAAGAGGAAAAAATGGGCATAATGAAAATGTCAAATTTGCAATATGGTCAAATGGTCTTGGTTTTTGTAGTGAAAACATCCCATGAGCTGTTTCTGGAAACCAACTTATTAACACGTTTGGTTTAAAGCCAAACCAAGTTGATTTCCTGAACCTATTGATTTGTTTTTTTTCTGATAATCGAGAATCACTGAGGGCCACTGGCGCACAGTTTTAAATTCGGTGGATAATAAGCCCCCCTGCTAGGCTGCTACCCTTCTCCACTTAAATATCATGCTTCTGTCTGCGGCGTATTTGAACCTGTGACGTGCGGCTAACCTACACATCACGCATTGCGCTCTTGCTAGTAGACTAGTACGCCAAAGCCCTAAGCCCTGAGACACTTTTGATTTGGTTTTAAAAACAAACATTTCGTGCATCTCCTCGACCTAATGCGTTCTTTCGAAACTGCATTCGGGAAATGTTATGAGAAGAACTGTCAGATGTTATGTTTTAATGGAGACTTCAAGTTCCATCCATATTTTGAAATTTTGACGAGCGAGGGAGAGTGATAATAGCTATAGCACAGTCTAGCATAACGGCTACAGGCTTAATCAATTTTTTTTTGATTATATGACGAGCTTAATCTTCCGATACTTTATATTTACCTAGTAAACCATTTGCTGAACTTTCCAATAACTTCCTTTCTTCCTGAAAGTTGACCTTTTAGCAATTTGGGAGGACATAGCTGAACAATTTGTGCCCCAAAAGTAATTTATATTACTACTTGGAAGTGTTGATAGTTGCGTGTTAGTCAGTTCTTGTTGAAAAGATTATATACAAAGATGCTAACTCAGCAACTGAATTTATTTTTCTTGGCCTGCAGGAACAGTTGGATGGCCTTGCTGCTAACTATCCTGACCGTTTCAAAATATATTACGTACTGAATCAGGTGACTTCCGTAACTTTTATGATGTTATGGCAGATCAGTTTCCTGTAGACCTTTTTCTTTTTTGGCTTTCAAAATCATATCCTTTCGTCTAACAGTTGTTCATTATACACATTTCTTAACATTCTTTCCTTCATGATGCCTTGTATGTTTGTAAATATTAATCTCCCATCTTTCATCCTAGTTTCTAGTACTCCTTGATCCCCACAAGTGTTGCATTATTTCATTCACCTGTTTGCTGATTTAGCCGAATTAAAAAAGGAACCGATAGGAAAGATGTCCCACTTTTCCCCTCGACCTTCTTGAGACACTTAAACCTTTCTCGTGGTGAAGGATAGCATTTTACTACCACTGTGTCAACGGCCTGCAAACTAGATAGAATCTAACCAAAATGTCGAGTAAACATGCTTGGATCATGGAATCGCTTTTGCCCAATTATTTTTAATCAATCGACATTTTGATTTTGTGATCAAAGATTGTGTTGCAACTAGCTATCATTCAGTGTTCGGTCTGACGCACAGAAGAGATAAAATATTGCCCCCAGCAGTGTATCTAATTGCCGAGTGTAAGATATGTGGTTCAACTTCCAGAAAACCCACCACCCACCTCGAGAGTAAGGGTAGAAGTAAGAAGTAGAAGTTAAGAGATATTGGGTTATGCAATTAAGCTATACTTTACAAAACATTTATTACACGTGATCAGGTCATATCTTGCCAAATTGCTCCTTGTCAAGACTGATTGCACAAATATATCTTAACCTACATATTCAAGAAAATTTGTGTGATTGTTCACCTGTGAGAAAAAGAAAAAGAACATGCGACTGTTTACTCGATATACGTGTGCCTTCTGTTTGTCGATACTGTAACAGCAAACAACAATAACCCAGTAAAATGCCACAAGTAGGGTTTGGGGAGGGTAGTATATACGTAAATCATACCATTATCCCCAGGGGAGTAGGGAGGATGTTTCCGATAGACACTCGGCGTTTGTCGAGACTGTGTAAACATATATTGTTATTAAACATACACATTCAAGAAAATTATGTGATCGTTTACTTGATTTATATGTAGCCTCCTGAAGTATGGAGCGGTGGTGTTGGATTTGTGTCCAAGGAAATGATTCAGACTCATTGTCCTGCCCCAGCATCTGACATTCAGGTACGATGTAATTTCTCTTCAATGGTTAAGCGAGCAGGTTTCATTAACTCTGTAATTGACTAAGTAAGTGGAAAAGAAAGTATAAAATGTTTCGAAAGGAATGTAGAGATTAAGAGCTGATTTCATGTCGAACGTGCAGATACTGAGGTGTGGTCCACCTCCAATGAACAAGGCTATGGCTGCTCATCTTGAAGCCCTTGTATACACCCCAGAGATGCAATTCCAGTTTTAACTTCCATTGCATTTTTTCTTTATTTTTATCCCTTCATTGATATTAAGCTCCATTGAGAATGCTGTCATTTATAGCTACTGAGGAAAGGCACTTATTATTTGCATATGCTGGACAAGGCCTGTTTAACAGATTTTGGGGATGAAACAACTCTGAAATTTAAAGCTTGCTTTCGTTTTAATCAGTGTTTTAAAAGGCATGGGCGTAAGACGATGCGTTTTACATATGCCTCAGCCAGACGTAAGCCCCAAGGCACGTGGCGTAAGTCCCGTAGGTATTCAATTTTTAATATTTTATAAAATAATATAATTATAGTAAATATTTATAAACAGGTAAAATTGCATAAAAAAAAACACTATAATTATGTGTATATATATATATATATATATGTGTGTGTGTGTGTGCGCGCACGCGCTTCATCCCCACAAAAACTAGTCAAAACAATTTCTTATACGTTACTTATTAGAAGCTCAAGTAACTTGAGTCTCAAAGAATAGTTTTATACATGAAGAAATAAAAAGGATGACTAACCTGTAATTTGTACTTTGAACTTGCTGCTATGAAGGAGAATGAAGTTCTCTTTGTATTTGTAAAAAAATAAATTGAATATTCGTTGCTTAAAAAAATAAATTGAATATTCGTTGCTTTTGGAAGATATTAGCAGACTAGATAAAGAATTGAGAAAGACTATGAATTGGGGCTTCAATCAATAAAAAATGTCTTAACTTTTAAATTTAATGCATTTTAGTTCCTTGTTAAAATTTTTGAGTAATTTACTAAGCTGAATTTTGAGAATTTGAGTATTATATGAAGGACTTATTCAACAAATTTTGTTTTAATTTGAAAAAATCTTTGGGGCTTACGCCTCACAAAAAAAATACGTCCCGGGTGCACGTCCCGAATTACTGAGTGAACGCCTTTTGATACTTTCGCCTCACACCATCGTCCCAGAGCGTTTTTGGTGTGCCTCGCCCCGGAGCTCGTCCCGAAAATACCTTTTAAAACACTGGTTGTAATAACGTGTTTTCCCTGATTTTGTATGTTCTCTTTGCTATTCTAAAGTCTGCGTGGTTCATTTTCAAAGTCTACCCTTACCAAGATAAAAATAAGCTAATTGAAGCATCTTGTTATTCGGGTACCTTCTTTTTCCTTTCCCAAATTAGGAAATGAAGGCGATAAATTAATTTTCCAACATATGGCCATTCCCTTCATTATTTTTCTAATGACAGTGTTACGCTGTTACATTTTTTTAACTTTTAAAAAACTATAATGTCCACGTAGCTTGATTTGATCATTCTAAGTTGTTGGGAATAAGGCAATTTACGTAATTGATGGGAAATAATGTTACATATATTTGAAATTTTGTTGAAGTCCTTCTGAATGTATAGGATAAAATAGGTTCATATTAAATGCTTGCATGATAAAGCGACGTGTGGAGCCGAAGACAGAAGTCAACCAAGTCTGAAGTCAACGACCTTGTTTGTTCCCGAAGGGAGTGATGTTCATGAAGGCGAAATAAAAGCTTACCACCCGAAAATATTTAATGGAGAATATTCTATAGCATTAAGTACATAGTCCGTTACAGAGAATGTGACATTTACTGCCTACCGTTACACATTCTTCAATGGCCCTCATAGTTATCATTTACGAAGGGCTTGATCCTAGGACCTTGTTCCCTAGGCACCTTTATAAATAGAGAGATCAACAACCATTGTAAGAACACAAATTTTCTGACAAGCATATATTATACTTTGCTGAAAAGCCTAATACCATTTTATCCTCTTGCTCATTAATATTGTTCTTACTGCCACCGGAAGCTCTGCTCCCGGAACCAAGATTTTTGTTGCTTTATTTCATTTTCAAGGCTAAGTCTTTTGTTTAATTTATTTATCATTTAGGGTCAAATTGATTCACTCGTCTATAAACCACGTATAAATTTAATTATACCGTTTTACGGGTAAATATTTTGGCGTCCACCGTGGGGCTTAAATAGTTGTATAATTGAGTTGATCCTTGCATCTATTACTAACTCGTTTGATTATTTGTTCTTAGCAAAAATCATAGAAAATGGCAAATAACAGTGTCAACGTTGAGGCCCAAGGAAATCAGTCTCAACATGAAGATTCAATCAGTGATACCCGCAGCGAGTGGGATGAGGCCACGCCGGTCCACAGCGGGAAATACCCCCGGCATGTTCAAGAAGTAACTTCTAATGATGGTGAAGATGAGCATGTGGTTGAAATAGTAAGGATCTTGAGAGAACAACAAAAAGTCATTATGGTCCATCTCTCACAGGAGGTCATGACATAGTTGAAGTAAGCGTTGTCAGGTGCTTCCAACAACGCAAATGGACATGGGTCCAGTTCCTCCAAGTGCTCCCACAAATCAAGCAACGGAGAGGATCGACAACAACACCCGCATGATCGGCTTCCACGGGGCCGAGGGGAACGACAGCGGATCAGGTAACAACAACAAAAATGATCCCTTTAAAATCGAACATGCGGTTTATGTGGGAAATAAACGCCTGAATGGATCAGATTTTGGTCGCACCGCCTGTTTTGAAAGGACCCGACTCAAATAAATATACACAGTTGACGTTCAAACCAAACACGACACCAAAGTTGATTGCTTCAACTCTGTCATGACCTATCCTAGTGTGAGAGATGGACCATAATGAATTTTTATTGTTCTCTCAAGATCCTTACTTTTTCAACCACGTGCTCGTCTTCAGAATCATCAGAAGTTACTTCTCGAACATGTCGCCGATATTGCCCGTCGTGGCCTCATCCCACTCGTTGCGGGTACCACTGATTGAATCTTCATGCTGAGGCTGATTTCCTTGGTCCTCAACGTTGACACCGTTATTTTCCATTTTCTATGATTTTTTCTAAGGACAAATAATCAAATATATACAACAACAACAACCCAGTAAAATTCTACCAGTGGGATCTGGGCAGGGTAGAGTGTACACAGACCTTACCCCTACCCCGGAGGGGGTAGAGAGGCTGTTTCCGAGAGACCCTCGGCTCAGAGACAATAAATATTTGATAACAAAACCCGAAAAATAATATCATCACCGTGAGAGACAACAAATAAATGGAAAAGCAGTAACACAAATATTTTGTAAAAGTGTGAAACACAACATAAATTGCTAACAGGACTAGATAAAACACTATCATACTCGTCGGTACAAAGAGAAAAATCGGGACAAAGAGGAAAACCACTTGACTACCGCTTAACCTACAACCCTAATGCTCGGCCTCTACACCTTCCTATTAAGATCCATGTCCTCGAAAATTTGGAGTCGCGCCATATCTTGTCTGATCACCTCGTCCCAATACTTCTTAGGTTTCCCTCTACCTCTTCTCGTACCTGCCAAAGCCAACCGCTCACACCTCCTAACCGGGGCATCTAGGCTTCTCCTCTGCATGTGTCCGAATCATCTAAGCCGTGCTTCCCGCATCTTGTCGTCCATCGGAGCCACGCCCACCCTCTCCCGAATATATTCATTCCTAATCTTATCCAGCCTAGTGTGCGCACACATCCATCTCAACATCCTCATTTCTGCTACTTTCATCTTCTGAATATGTGAATTCTTGACTGGCCAACACTCATCCCCATACAACATGGCCGGTCTTACCACCACTCTATAGAACTGACCTTTGAGTTTCGGTGGCACATTCTTTTCACACAGGACTCCAGACGCTAACCTCCATTTCATCCACCCTACTCCAATACGGTGCGTAACATCCCCTTCGATCTCTCCATCTCCCTGGATAATTGACCCTAAGTACTTAAAACTTTCTCTCTTGAGGATGACCCGTGAGTCAAGCCTGGCTTCCACATCTGCTTCCCCCGTCACGTTGCTGAACTTACATTCCACATATTCCGTCTTAGTGCTACTCAACTTGAAACCTTTATATTCCAGGGCCTGCCTCCATACCTCCAGTCTCCCATTAATGCCGCATCGCGTCTCATCAATCAGAACTATATCATCAGCGAACAACATACTCCATAGCGCCGCTCTTTGGATATGGTGTGTCAGTGCGTCCATCGCCAGGGCAAATAAGAATGGGCTGAGCGCAGATCCTTGGTATAGCCCCATAACCACCAGAAAAGGCTCTGAGTCACTTCTCACAGTCCTCACCCGAGTCATAACTCTATCATACATATCCTTTATCGCCCTAATGTAAGCCACCGGCACGCCTTTCACCCCTAGACATCTCCAAAGGACGTCCCTGGGAACCTTGTCATACGCCTTCTCTAGGTCAATAAACACCATATGAAAATCTCTCTTCCTATCCCTGTATTGTTCCACCAACCTCCTGATAAGGTGGATAGCTTCCTTAGTAGAACGAACCGACATGAACCCGAACTGGTTTTCCAATATAGACACTGCCCTCCTTATCCTCCCTTCCACCACCCTCTCCCAAACTTTCATGGTATGACTTAGTAACTTGATACCCCTATAGGTGTTACAACTCTGGATATCACCTTTGTTCGTGTACACCAAAACCATTTTACTCCATCGCCACTCATCAGGTATCCTCTTCGTCATAAAGATAACATTAAACAACCCAGTCAACCACTCTAAGCCTGCTCTACCCATATATCTCCAAAACTCTACTGAAATCTCGCCTGATCCGGTCGCTTTGCCCTGACTCATCTTACCCACTGCACCCACGACCTCCTCAACCTTAATGCGCCTACAATACCTAAAGTCGTGGTGGCTCTCGTAGTTCCCCAATTTCCCTAACACGATGTTTCCATCCCCTTCTTCATTCAAAAGTTTATGAAAGTAGGACTGCCATCTTTGCCTAATCTGGGCCTCTTCCATCAATACTCGATCGTCCTCGTCTTTGATGCAGCTCACTTGATCCAGGTCGCGATCCTTCTTCTCTCTCGCTTTGGCCAACCGAAATAACTTCTTATCCCCACCTTTTCCCCCAAGTTCCCCATACAACCAACCAAATGCATCACTTTTAGCCTCTGTAATCGCTAATTATGCCTCCTTATATCTTTCTTTGTTCCCTCTCCTTTGATCCTCGTCGGTTCTCTCTACTAACTTAATGTAAGCCGCTTTCTTGGCTTCCACTTTACCTTGGACCACGTCTCCACCACCAGTCGCCTCGGTGCCCGCCAGAGTAACCTTTCGAAACTCCCAATACCTCTCTCGCTGCCCCCTTATACAATCCGAAGTCACCATACACATAGCGCTAGCGTCCCCACCACTCTTCCAGGCACCCATAGTCGTCATCCGCCCCTCCAACTCCCGCGCATTATCCTTAGACAAAGCTCCCCACCTGATCCTCGACTGACCCCGTACAAACCCCTTCTTCCTCTTCATCAAGATACCAACGTCCATCACCAGGAGCCTATGTTGAGTCGCGAGGTTCTCACTCGGGATCACCTTACAATCCTCGCACAACCCCCTATCACACTTCCTGAGGAGGAGGTACCACCCCCGTTCCTATCACCAAATCCAAAGCCACCGTGCACCTCATCATAGCCACCAACAGATGACCCAATATGATCATTGAAATCCCCTCTTATGAATAACTTCTTCGTAGGCAGAAAACCCCGCACCACCTCATCCAACGCCTCCCATAAACGCCTTTTAACCTCCTCGTCCAAGCCCGTTTACAGTGCGTAAGCGCTAATGACATTTAGAGTGCTCCCTCAAACTACTACCTTAATCGCCATCAATCTGTCATTCACCCGCCTAACCTCTACCCCCGACTCTATGAGCTCCCTATCCACCAAAATGCCCACTCCCTTCTTGCCCTTCACGACTCCGGAGAACCACAATTTATACCCGTCTGCATCCCTCACCTTCGATACTACCCACCTAATCTCCTGAACACACGCTATATTGACCCTCCCTCTTCTGGAGAATCTTCGCCAGCTCTATAGACTTACCTGTCAACGTCCCTATATTCCACGATCCAATTCTCAACCTACAGGCGACCTTGTTCCCTTTACCCCCTTTAGGCCTCGTCCCACCCCCTGAACCTTGCCCTACCTCCCCTCCCCACCTCCCGACCTCCCCGAGGAGATGACCCTACTCTGCCATTACAAACCACAGTCTCTATACCTAAGAAGGTCTAAAAATGAAAAAGGAAAAAAACATCACACAGAACAACAAAGGGAGCAAATAGTAACTACAAGCCCACTACTAGACTGACTAGACTAGTACGAAATACTAAGGCAACAAAGTAATTAACACAGGAGACAGAGAAACAGGAGGCGGGAGGTATCAATTCCTGCGAATAGAACCTGGAACATTCGACTTAGTATACTCCCGCTGTTGCGGAGCCCGTCGTATAGCTGCTGCTCTACTGTTTGTTCTCGTGCACCTCCCTACCGCCGCCAAACAGCCACAAAAGTGATACTTGAAAACACACAAACACCCACATAACCAAGACAATAAGGGGAGATTATGAACAGTTAAAAGAAATACCGAAGATGCACCAACTGAGCCACGGATCCCGAAGTTCAGAAATTGAATTCTTGAAATTTGTAAAACTTATTTACACAATGAGTGATGTCAAATATTTTGGAATCGTTCTAAATGGAAATAGTGTCAGATGGAAATAGTGCCAGATTTTGGATTCGTTCTTGCTCAAATACGAGAAGAATATTCTAACAACGTGTTTGAACTGCACAATTGCCTCATTACCTATCTTACGACTTCCTGATTTTAGACTGCCATTTGAAGTCCATACTAATGATTCCGACAAGGTTGTTGGAGGTGTGCTAGTTCAAGAAGGCCATCATGTGGCCTTTGAAAGCAGAAAATAGCAGAGAAGAGGTATTCGACTCATAAAAAAGATCAAGTCGGTCCATTACACGACTTGAGTCTATTTTCTTGATAAGATCAAGTCGGCTGCTGCAAATGATCCATTGTACATAAAAACAATGAATCATGTGAGAGAAGGTACAGTGAGGAGGTACTATATCGAGGACGATATTCTCCAAGTCAAAGGGGGAAGAATCGTGGTACCACTTGGTGATGGGCTGCCTCGTGAATTACTGAAAGAGACATATGATACACTTTGGGCTGTTCATCCAGGAATTTAAAGGATGATGGCTCTACTGTCCTGATATTATTTTTGGCCAAAGATGGAGCATGATGTGGAAGTTTATGTGAAAAGTTGCGTTGTGTTCCAGCTTGATAAAACCGAGCGGAAGAAGGAGGCGGGTTTGCTACAACCTCTGCCTATTCCAGAAGAAACATGGAAATCTGTTTCTATGGATTTTATCAGCGAATTTCCTAAGGTTAAGGGTTGTCTTCGATCATGGTTGTGGTTGGTAGGTTTTCAAAGTATGCTATTTTTATTGCTGCCCCAACTAAATGCCCCTCAAAGGTTGCTGCTGAGTTATTCTTCAAGAATGTGGTTAAGTATTTCAGAATACCAAAGGATGTGATTAGTGACAGGGATGCACGGTTTATAGGTCGGTTCTGGACTTATTTGTTCAATTTGATGGGTACAAACTTGAAGTTCTCGACGGTAAATCATCCCCAAACTGATGGACAAACCGAAAGAATCAATCATTTGTTGGAAGAATACTTGAGGCATTTCGTGGCTGCTAGTCAACGAAACCGGGCAAATTTATTAGACTGTGGACAATTTTCTTATAATTTGCACAAGTCTTAAGCAACTGAGAAGAGTCCATTCGAGATTGTTTTGGGGAAGCAGCATAAACTACCAATGGTGATTGTGAATAGAAAACTGGAGGTAAATATCCAGCTGCCTATCGCTATGGTTGCGATCGACAAGTCATGATGGAAGAAGCAACAAATAGTTTGAACATGGAACAAAAATGAATGAAGAAATATGCTGATCGGAACAGACGTTCATTGGAGATCAAAGTAGACGACAAAGTGTTGTTGAATATTACTCCTCAAATTTAGAAAAAGATTGATAGCCGGGTAAGGCATAGAGCTTTGGTTTCAAGATATGATGGTCCCTTTGAAGTTGTTGAAAAGGTAGGTATAGTTGCTTAGCGATTGAAGCTGCCAGAAAGAATAAAGATACATCCAACTTTCCATGTGAGTTTTTGAGGCCTTATGTTGAAGATCCTAAAGATCCAGACAGGCACAAAATAAAGAGAGCTCCTCCTAAGGTGAGCACTCAGATTAAGGACGAGATTGAAAAGATTCTGGACCACCGAGTACTTGGGATGCACAAGAAGAATAGGTGGACAAAATTTTTGATTCAATGGAAAGGGAAGCCCGAGGCAGATGCAACTTGGGAGAAGGGTGCTTCTTTGTGGAAATTCGAAGGGAAGCACGAGCCCAAGGCAGTGTAACTGCCTTTGTAATCTTCCATATGCAGCTCCCTCTTATATGTTGTATTTCGTTGGTCTAAGGCAAGTAAGCATATGTGAGCCTTCCAACTGAGTTTCCTTTGTACATTCTACGAGAATTAATAAAGGTTGGGTTTTACCCGTATTATGGTGTGTTGCTTACGTTTTGCTAAGTCTGAAATAATCTAAGTCCTAAACTGTGTGTGAAAAAAGTAAGGCTGAGTGGCTGAGAGTTGGTTGTTGTCGTGCAGTGTTTTTGTAGGGTTTTGCTAACCACTACATGATTGCAGTAGGTTAGCATTGTAGACATATTTGACTTCTCCAAACGCCCCTAAAGTTTATTGGGACACATTAGTATGGGAGGGTTTTTGGTATTTTTAGTAAAATTAAGTCCTACTCCTAATACATTTGCTACTCCCTTTCCCTTTCCCCTGTTCCTGAGCCTATCCTATCCTTTATCTTCTACTTCTCATCTTCCCCAACTTCTTTGAAATTCCCATATTCTCATAACGCAATATATCAAGTACTAAAAGGATACCATGGTCTAATCTGTAATAATTAGAAGGTGCATTTAATTTTGGTACACTGAACTATTTGAAGTCACTCTTTCTCTACAATTGAACGCGATAAGGTTATGAACTTCTTCATCATTTACCTGATTTTATTGTATTATGGAAGTAATAAAGGATTAATTATGAGCATCTCTTCAACTCCGACAAGTTCTTTTACAATTGAAAGCAAAACCGTCCACCTTAATTTCTTCCCTATTCTCTCATTTTGCCCGATTCCCCCTCCATAAATTCCAATCCTGTGTTTGAATAAATGGGTTTCATTCCTTCGCATCATCAGGCCTTCAACTGCTCTTTGCATTTTTGTGAGAACTGAGAAATTTCTCGAAGGATGATTGGAGTCTAGAGCTTCATCAGATCAGGCAATAAGGGATCTGTGAAAGGGAGAGAGAAAGAGGGGGATATAAAAACAAAGAAGAATGGTTAGGGTGAAGGACAAAAAAATCCTTAAATTTAATGTGGTGACTATATACGGTCAGAACAGTCCTGCCCTTCTTATGACTAATCGAGGTTGGATCGCGATAGGCCATGATTTGACCTCATGTTATATCGAGCCTCAATACGAAGTCAGATTGCTGAACCCTTAATTCAGGGACCGATCAAGGACGAAGATCAGCTAAGATCGAGACCGAGTAGAACGAAGATCGAGTGAGATCGAAGGGGGTTTACCTAGTCAAGTAATGGTAAGCCGAAACATCCGTGATCGAGCGAGGATCATGGAGAGAATCTCGGCACGTATCAAGACAAGGCCGGTTTATGGGATTTCTTACTGTATTTAGAATTGTACCATAAATAGAACTTCTCTACTATATAAATGGGGGTTTAATCGTTTGTAAAGGCATCAGATTCACATTATTCAAAGAAATATACTGCTTTTCTCTTAGGCTTCCAATACTCTGTTGTTCTGTTTATATTTTCTAGTAGAATATCTGTTTGGTTCGATTCGACCTAGCTCGAGGGCCAATGCTGCACATCTTATTTGGTTTGCTTCACTTTTCTTTACAGTCAATAATTAATATCAATTTACGTATTTTCTCATTTTGTGCCAAGTGAAATCACGTATCCTTAAAACCACATATAAATTCAATTGTTATCTGTTTTTAGGGTAAATAGTGACTGTTGATACCCAATTTTTCTCTCATATTTTTCAAATATATATATATATATATACATACACTTTCAAAATAGTAAACATGCATCATCATTTGATCTACAAACTTTTCCAACCTTTTTGGTAATTTTCTATGATTTTTAAAGGCTTTAAATTAATTTATTCCTGCATTTTTAATTATATAAATACTCATTAATTACCTCACAAATTATTTTATGATGATTTTATCATCTAATTTAATCATTTACACCCATATTAGGTTTTAAATATTTTTAGCATATTTGTTATAATTACATTTGCAATTTTAGGCTAAATTGCACATTTTACAATAGTAGCCCATATGTACTTAAAGTACTTTATTTGTGCAAAACTAACTTTTCATATTTTTTATAATGTTAAAATTTTTTTTTTTATCATTTTCATGTACAAATAATATAGTTTTTTATTTATCAATTATTTTTGTAAATTATTATTTATTATAATTGGGTATTTAAAATATGTCCCTAAATTTATAAATAATTCGGACCTAAAACTACCCAAACTAACCCAATCTGCCTAAGCCCAATACCGTAAGCCCAATACCCTACCCATCCATTAAAAACCCGACCCTAATCCGCCTAAATTCTGACCGTTGATCAAAATGATCAACGACCCACAACTAACGACCCCCTTTCCTTATATCCCTCATCTCCACCCTAACACTCATTTCTCTAAAGCCGCCACCCTAATTTTCCCTCCCTGATGTACCCTAACTCCGCCGCCTCACCCAAATCCCGGTCCTAATGAGATTCCTTCCCTATTCCCTTACCATTCTAGGGTTCTTCCCTTATTTGGTGCTAGATTTCAGAATAACTTAGGTACTTTCCTAAACATGGAAAGTAACACACTTTGGTTTCATCCAAATCTATGTTTACCTCTTGAATCTGGACAATCTCGAGTTCAAGTGCGTTATTTGTAATGATTCTCTTATATCTCTCTTGATTCACATTAAGCCTTAAAAGTTAGGGTTCCAGATCTTCTTTGATTTGAACCTAATCTGGTTCAAACTCTGTTTTAATATTTTCTTCGTCTATATTTGTTCTATTACTTATGGATCTGTTTATTTTTGCCGATTTGTGGCTTACCTAATTTAGGGTTTCAAACCCTTTTACTTGAACCAAATCTGGTTCGATATTAGGTTTACTTTTGAATAATTTCCTATATGTGTTTATTTGTGTGCTAATATGTGTTCTTTCCCTTTATGTTTTGCTGATTTTGTGTTTTACCCGAAATTAGGATTTCAACCGTTTTCACTTGAACTAATCTGGTTCAATTTCATGTTTCTTTTGAATAATCCCTGTCTGCATTCATTTTTATGTGTTAATACATGATTCTTTGCCATTATTCTCTGCTGATTTTGGGGTTTACCTAATTTAGGGTTTTCAACCTTTTTATTTGAACCAAATCTGGTTTGATTGAGTATTCTTTTTTTACAATAATCTCATGTCTGCCTTATATGATTCTTTACCTTATTTCCTACTGGTTTTGTGTATTTTTCACCAAAAATTTAGGGTTCAACCCTACTGATTTAAGCACTGACTTCAGTATTTAGGTGAGCAATTCTTTTAAAGCTAAGAGGATTATTCGAACCCCTCCCCACTCCCTCTTTGAAATAAAATTTAGAACTCAAATTTTTCACTCTTATTCTCTCTAACAACATTATTCTGTGCTTTTGATTCCTGGCCGGCTGGAAGCCAAGGCGATAAATCCTCAACTGTTTTGCTTCTGTTGGTGACAATTGCTACATTGTTGAATTCCTTCTTTCCTGTTTCATCTTAACTGGTGAGTTTATTGAAGCCTTTGCTATTCCATTATGATTACTTGTTTAATGTGTTACTGTTGTTAAACCATGTTACTCCAAATGCTATTACTTATAGCTAAGACATGTTGAACTTAATATGAATTGATTAATGAAATCTGCCTAAATCTGTGTAATTTAGGACTATCTTTTAGAATTAAACATGCTTTCATACCTCTTCCTCATGACTGGTTAATTATGTGTGCCTTAACAGATTCATCAGTTTGTTTGTTGAACATGTTACCATGTAATATGTTTAGTTCTGTGTTCACTATGCTATAACACCTCTATTAAATTATCTTAATCAATTCCCGAACTACTGCTAATCAATGAGCTTTCTTTCTGTGACTTAATTTGATCTGAAATCTTTGTGATCTCTGTGAACATGTTTGTGAATTGGCTTTATTAGCATGTAACTGTTTTAACTCCTGAAACTGGATTAAGTCTCCCTGAGTTCAAATTTTTTCTATTTATTTGTGTTCCATGTGTGATTCTATAATCCCCTCCTACTCTCCTGAATCCTCACTCTTTGTCGGCTGAAAGCCAAAGCAATTTAGGTTCAGTCCCCAGACCTTCCTAGTGTGAGCGTTTCTCAGAGTTCATATGAGACCCTCTTGAACTCTAACACACTAGGATTTGGTCCCTAGTCTTCTTTGAACTGTTCTGATCATTCTTCTCTAGTGTGAGCACTGCCCTGATTCTTGAAGCCCTCGGGAACTTTGACACACTAGAGATTTGGGTTCTGTTTGCTTATCCTTGAGATATGGTAGAATCAATCACTGCTGGCTATTGTGTATCTATGAACATGGGCTTTTGGAGCTACTATGAGTTGAAGGCCTGGCCTGTCCAGGTGCATTTGGGCCTGCCATAGGCTTCCTATAGTTTATATACTTTGTAATTAATTCATTAAATTCTGGTCTGTAATAATTTGAAATAACAATTGGGGTGTTAGTAAATGGGAAAACTAGGTTTATTTTAACATTTGCATGAGAATGGGTAGAAATCCTGCCTATAGGTGTTCACTTTGCTCATTCTGCTATTGTGTGTTAGATAACCTGCCTATAGGTGTTCACTTTGCTCATTCAACTATTGTGTGTTAGGTAACCTGCCTATAGGTGTTTAATCCATCTAGCTTATTCTGCTTTTACACGTCAGATACCATGCCTATAGGAAATAAAGTATCCGAAATTCGACTTGCATTGCAGCATATTCATTAGGCATCATGATCATAGGGTCATTTATTTTCTATAAATCTGCATTGTTAGAAGTCATGCCTATAGGTTTCTTAATTGATTGATATGCTATTGTCATACTTGCCCATTAGAAAGCATGCCTATAAGAATTAAAACCCGTTTTAATCATCCAGGGTAGGAATCATGTATATAGGTCAATCACCATCTGCGTTAAGCACTACAATCAGGCTTTAGAACACTGTCTCGTTGAACACTATTAGAAAGCATGTCTATAGGAACAACTGAGTAATTCTGAATATCTCTCATTGTTTATCACTGCCAAACACTGAGTAAATCACCTAGATAACATGTCTATAGGTTTTAACCACTTATTCTTATAATCAGTAGGCAACAGTGCAATCACTTTGAAATTACTTTGCATAACTGCTCGCATTAGTAAAATCCAAAACCACATAGAAATCATGTCTATAGGCCCTAACGACTTTAATTGTTGAAACTGTCAAAACGTCTAATTTGTTTGCGTGCATTTGCTGCCTAAGTGTGGAGGCTAACTTGAGCCATTATTTGCTTTTACATAAAAGTCCAATTTATTTTTATATGTCGCCTATTTTTATCATTTTGAGCAACCGAAGTTAAGTCTAGAACCATCCAAAGTAGAGGTCCAAATGCCTCCTAGGCCATAGGCAAGGGACGGGTAGTGCACGCATAGGGTACGACTTAGAATTGATTAGAGTGCTTTAGGTAAATAACTTAAAGATAGTAATCGGGTAGCAGGAGATGATAGTCTGTTCCCGCTGAATAATATGAATAACACCCCCGTATTGGGGGAGTTACGAAGTATTATTTATGTTGCACAAGGTGATTAGGCTAAAAAACTTAGACCCCTCCATTCCTATTAAAATAATTCTCTCTCTTCTCTATTAGACTAATTCACATGATTTTGAGTTCGGCCGGGACCCACTGTTGTGAACCTCGAGGAGTGCCTAACACCTTCACCTCGAGGTAATTTGAACCCTTACCCGATCATTGGTGATGCAAACTAGTAAACCCGAGTCATGTGCAATAGGTGCCCTAACACACCTTAATCCAATAGGTGGCGACTCTCTTTTAATAAACCTTCCTCCATTTTTAAAAGAGTTGTCAATGTCGAAACCCGATTTTGTGAGAAAAAGGGGGTGCGACAGCATGGCGACTCTGCTGGGGATATCTTTAGGCTCTTACCATAATGAACTTGGTTTGTGTGAATTAGTCTCCCTCGATAAGCGTGCCTTTATTATTGTATGCTTAAATTTGCCATTTATTTGCTACATGTACATCCCCTTCCCTATTCTCCTTTTATATGCACTTCTTCGTTTAATCTTGTTATAATATGCAAATCATATTCGCTGGCTTCGACGTTTATGTCCTTCCCAATCCCTACCCCTTCTTACCGCTTAATTATAATTTTTCCATTATACAAACTAAATCCTTCCTTATTTTTCTTTCTTTTCTGTCTTTATATTTATTAAATACCGTATTTATTTCATCATGTAAAATACTTGACAAGATGTTATTTCACTTTTTGCATAATTACAAGCTCTGCATCATATTCCACTCGTGCGCAAATAATACCATAGCGGTACTTGATGAGTGTCCGCGCTCTTCCTATATTACCCTTTTAAATTTGGAAAGGCTTATTTGCGGTAAAACTAGTCGATCAGCGGTGCAGTCGATGATTCCGTGCCTTTCCCTCTCAAGTTGTCCGCTTGAGGGTACTAGTCTAGACTTTTATAGAAAAACCTTACTCTGATGTTAACTGTGCATGCATCATGTCCAAACCAAGCATGGGTTAGTCTGTTATTCGCTTTAAGGAAAGCCTTGTCCAAAGCCCATCGGGATTTCCATAATCCCAACAGGCACGATCATGATATGTGCATTCTTTGGAGAAAACGTGCCGATATGCTAATCATTAACGTGTAAATAGTCAAATTCGGAGGGGGAAAGGGCTAACTTTGTTCATTTTGTAAAAAACGAGGCACAAAATCCCCAGGTTCGGCATGGTCTGAAGCATCCCACATTTATAGCTAGATTGGTGGGAAAATCTCTAGCCAAGCGACAAAAATCATGTGAAAAGAGTTCTAAAAAATTTACCCTCCTTGCTAGACATTCAGCCAAACAATGTACTGATCAAGGCCGCTACTATGTTCTGGGATGAAAAGAGGGTTGTATTTCATTTCGGTAATGTAGAGATGACTCCCCTTCTTGAGGAAATAGGAGGTTTTGATGGGCTGCCCTGGGATAGTCCTGGTCTGTTGGTACCGGAAAATCGCACTTCTAGGGGGTTTATGAAAATGATGGGTCTTAGAAAGAATGATGAGTTAGTTTGCTTGAAGAAGTCCTACATACCTTTAGACTTCCTTTACGAGTGATATGTGCACAACACATCCTACCGTACTTATCATGATGAGTTTGCCATCACTTCCCTGGGCTGGACTCTTCGTCGGGTTTTTGTGTTCATCGTCTGTTTTCTGGGTATGATAGTATTTCCAATCCAAGGAGACAGGATTCACACTCGTTTGGCTATGGTCACCAAGACCTTGATGGAAGGGATTGAGGGACAGACTTACACTATTGTCCCAATGATCGTAGCAGAGATATACCGAGCCCTGGACTGCTGCAAGAAGGGATTCAAATATTTTGAAGGTTGCAATTTGTTGCTGCAGATATGGTTGTTGGAGCATCTTCAAAGACGGCAGTACCATCAGGAATTTCCATGGAGACCATGGAATGACCACACAGCTTTCCACCATCCAAAAATAATGACTTTCATCCAGAAAGGTTTGCACAACCGGAAAACACTGTGGATTGGGTACACTTCTTTAGCAATCTGACTGATGACATGGTCCATTGGATGTTCGAGTGGTTCCCTACTAGCAATTTCATTATCAGGTCTAGGGATGTTCCTCACTTAGTGCTGATCGGGTTGATGGGTATATATCCTTATGCTCCTATTAGGGTCATGAGACAGGCTGGGAGAAAACAAGTCATACCGCGAGTCTCCAAGATGGTTCATTACAAAGCAGACTTTCAAGGTGATACCGTTCCATTCAAGTGTAAAGCCTAACACATGTGACATCTGAAGATTATTGTGGAGAAGGATACCATCGAGCCGGATCGGTACCACACCGGTTATGTGTATTTCTACCTATCATGGTTGGATGATGACATAGCGGGAGAGGTCGAGCTAGGGGTCGATCGAGGAAACAGGGTCATAGATGAAGTTGCCGAAGCACAGGTAAAATACAAGAGGTTGTGCAAGAGGATCCTTGAATATGAGGCCAGACATTCGGAACAACACAATGTAGACATGTAATCAATCAAAGAATGGAGGGAAATTGCTACAAAGTCAACAGAGAGGTTTGAGTACTTAGAGAAGGGTCTGATGGAACTTGAGGGGAAGATGAGGAAAAGGATCGTGGATTGTCAGAATGCGGAGGGAAATGAAGGAGGACACCTAGTATGGGAGTATCTGATGTTGTACATGCGCGGCCTGGGGAATCTGATCGATGGGGCTAAGAAGGACAAGCTTGGAGAAGGTCCCTCCTGGACAAAGTATATTAGAATTATTGTTTACTCTCTTTTCTAGAGTCGTTTTAGAAACTGATTGTAATAAGGCAAATGCCACTAGAAACTTTTTAAATTATTGTCATTTTAGAGGGTTGACTTATTTATTACATTAATGAAATGAGGCAGTTATCAGCATTAAGCTTCTCCAAATCTATGTGTCACTAGGCCTACCTCAGGCACCATGAGGTCTCCAAATTAGGACGCGAAGTTATAGTTCCGCAATACATGTTTAAATACTGCAAATATTCTTCCAAAATCCCCTACTGACTTGTTTACCTTTTTGCATTTTTTTTTTATTATTACCACCCCCTAAGGTTGGTTCGTGCATACTGGCATCATCAACATATCATACCAGATCCAGAGGTCCTCCAACTCCTCTTACTCCAAGTGATCCTAAAAGTAAGAGAAAGGCTAAGATGGATGACATGAGCGGTATTAGGAAAGATAACGTTGCGCATGTGGAAAATGTTTAAACTTCAGATGGTCGGAGTACTCCGGCATAGAATGATTTGGTTGTACGGGTGGAGCAGAAAATACTGGAATTGCAAGGGGAACTTGAGCAGGTCCGCAACTTGGAAAACCTCTCCCTTACCTTAAACGTCCCATTAACCAACAAAACACCCGTAACCAGCACCTCCTCAAAACACACCAAACCAACACCCACAAAATCCTCCCGTACCTTATCAATACGCCACACCTCATCAAAATCCTAACCCTCTACCAGTACCAACTCCTCCTCAACACCAACATCTTCCAGCTCAGTATCCGCAAACTACTACCTACCATACTCCTCAAAATACACCACAACTCACTCCCGATCTGCAAAATTCAACCAATGATCACCACTACACTCAAACCCTCGGTATCCACCAAAGTAACCCCATATATGTAGAAACCCTACCTCACCCCACTCAACAAACCCCATACACACCAGAATCCGCCGAGAAGGACCTGTTCATCAAGAATATGGCAGAGGAAGTTAAGAAGCTCACAAGCCGAGCCCAGGGTGTCGAAGGGGGTAAAGGCATTGAGGGTTTGAATTATGAAAATATGTGTATTCATCTAGACGTAGAACTGCCGGAGGGTTACAAACCTCCTAAATTCGAGATGTTTGACGGAACAGGTGACCCAAAGGTGCATCTAAGAACATACTGTGACAAGCTCGTAGGAGTTGGGAAATATGAGAGAATTCACATGAAGCTGTTCATGAGAAGTCTCATCGGAGACGCCTTATCTTGGTACATCAGTCAAAATCCCAAGAAGTGGGTTAGCTAGGTAAGCATGTCATCAGATTTCATGGATCGATTCAGGTTTAATACGAAAAATGCATCAGATGTCTTCTACATACAGAATCTCAAGAAGAAGACAACAGAGACTTTTCGCGAGTATGCTACTCGATAGAGATCAGAAGCTGCAAAAGTAAGGCCGGCATTGGAAGAAGAGCAGATGAACAAGTTCTTCATCCGGGCCCAGGATCCACAATACTATGAGTGGTTAATGGTTATCGAGAATCACAAATTCTCTGACATCATCAAGCTAGGGGAAATGATTGAAGAAGGGATCAAAACCGGAATGGTACCTAATTTTGAGGCATTACAGGCTACAAATAAAGCTTTTCAATCAGGGGGTATATCCAAAAAGAAAGAAGTAGGGGCCGTGATGGTAACCCAAGGTCCAAAATCTCCTCTTATGTACCAAACACCTCCACCCACATATCAGCCTTCACCTCCCAGATATCCACAACCCGCCACTGCCTACCATACTTATAACACTCAGCCAACATATTATCACTCACCGCCAAAACTATTAGAAACCCAGAACAAATTTTGATCGCAGGCCACCCAGACAATACACCCCTATTGCCGAACCCATCATCAATTATACGAGAGACTAAAAGCTGTTGGATATGTCACCCCTATTCTCGTTGTTGCCATC
Organism: Nicotiana paniculata; assembly: GCA_005239505.1. Classification (NCBI taxonomy): domain Eukaryota; kingdom Viridiplantae; phylum Streptophyta; class Magnoliopsida; order Solanales; family Solanaceae; genus Nicotiana; species Nicotiana paniculata. Next base: position 62,906 of record MDKI01098236.1, read on the forward strand.
GAAAAATCTTCTCAATGGGTCAATCCAAATAAAACATGTGCCTACCACTCTGGCATGATGGGTCATACCATCAATGAATGTCGCAATTTGAAAGACAATATCCGGACATTAATTGATCCCAAGGTCATACAAGCAAGGTAGGCTGCACCTAACATCCACAACAATCCCCTCCCGGATCATAGGGGCGAGGGAGTAAATGTGATAGAGACTGATGAAGAATGGGACCCGGAAGGGTCAATTGGGCTTATTCGAGAAAGGGATGACCCAAAGAAACATGCGGTCACTCTCACTCCTATTGTGGTCCAGATACAGTCACCAGTCAAAGTTGAAGTAGCCGCACCAACCCCGTTCGAGGTAGAAACAATACCTGCAGCTGCACCTGCTCCGTTTGAAGTAGAAGTAACCACGCCCTTCACTGTGACAGTAGCATCCACACCACCCTTTAAGTACAACGATGTACCCTGGGACTATGTTGCAGAAGCCAGGAGGAAAGGGAAAGCAAAAATGGAAGAATTTGGTGCAGCACAAGGGATGACCAGGACTGGTAGAATTTATAAACCTGAGAATTTGGGAGGAACAAGTAAAGAAGCCACCTCAAAGCAGCCCATCATTGAAACTGGCCCAGATGGTCTCTGGAGAAAGGTGAAAGCGAGAGAATATTCTGTGGTAGACCATCTGAACAAAACTCCTACTTAGATATCCATCATATCATTACTGAAGAATTCTGAGGCACATAGGAATGCCTTGATGAAGGTATTGAATGAAGCTTATGTACCCAACAATATCACTAGTGGGGAGATGGCTAACATGGTAGGGCAAGTACTAGAGAGCCACAAGATCACTTTTCATGAAGACGAATTGCCACTAGCGGGATTAAGCCACAACAGGGCGCTGCACATCACGGTACAATGAGAGGATAAATTCATTGTCAGGGTTTTGATAGACGGAGGTTCCAGTCTCAACATCTGTCCGCTAACAACTCTGAAAAGGTTGGGTAAAGGTTTGCATGAAATACAAGCAGGGACTATGAATGTGAAGGCGTTCGATGGGTCTCAAAGGGCCACAATTGGGGAAACAAATCTATGCTTGCAGACGGCCCGACTTGGTTTGATGTTGAATTTCAAGTGCTAGACATATCCGCCTCATACAATCTGCTGTTGGGACGACCTTGGATACATGCCGCCGGAGCCGTTGCTTCTACTTTGCACCAGGCTGTATAGTTCGAATTGAATCATCAGGAGGTGATCATTCATGGAGACGGGATTAATCCCATTTATACTAATCAAACTGTTTCGGTCATGGAAAATAAAAGGAAGTTAGGTGGGGAGACTTATCATCGCGTCGAGCGCGTCAATGCGATTGAGAAAGACAAATGGTGGAGCAGCGAAATCGAAAGCATACTAGCGTGAGCAGGGTATGAACCCGATAAAGGGCTTGGGAAGAATCTCCAAGGTATTACCAAACGAATACAAATAAAACGTCACGGCATGACCTTTGGACTTGGAAATAAGTACACCTGGCAGGAGTATGATGATTGGTCGCCGCCATGGCGTGGTCCTTATTACCCTCTCGAGCAGCCAATACTGCATCTGAACCAATATTTCCACCAAGCTGACATGATATGGGGATCCGAAAAAGACGAGGTGCTAGCTGGTTTGAGGAATTTATTTCTAGAAGAACAAGACATGTATTGCAGTGGCATACTTAAGGAAGAGGAGGAAGGACGCCTCATCATCCTGACAGTGGAGAAGGGAGTTGTTCTCAGGAACTGGACCGCCACACCATCCAGGGCCCTACGAGTCCCAGGGTATCATGGCTGCTAGTGTCATTCATTTTGAAAACAATTCTTTTTGAGAATTTTGTTTAAAAACAATTTTTTTCTTTCCTTTCAGTATTTCGCTTTGGAAAACATTGTTTGAAGTCATTTAAAATTGCTCTGTTTGACATTTTAACATTTATCAACGGCTTGACATTTCATTATTATCTTTCATATATTTCTATCTACAGCATTACTATTTCTTACCTTGATGAGCCAACGATTATGACATGTAATGAGACAACGCAGCATAAGGATAGTGACTCGAAAGAGATAAAAGAAGAAGATATGATACCTGAGGAAATCGTCAGAGAAGTTGAGAATTTTGAGAACAAACCTAAGTCCAACCTGGACGAGACTGAGGTATTCAATTTGGGAGATTCTGAAACTGTCAAAGAAACTCGCATAAGCATTCACTTGTCACCATCAGAGAAGGAAGAGTACACTCGTTTCCTGAGAGAGTATAAGGATATTTTCGCATGGTCGTATGACGATATGTCCGGGTTGAGAACATCCATAGTGTCTCACAAGTTACCTAACCAATCCAATGTGTCCACCAGTAAAGCAGAAACTCAGAAAGTTCAAACCAGACATGAGTCTGAAAATCAAGGAAGAAGTCACCAAGCAGATCAAAGCTAAGGTCCTCAGGGTAGTTGAATATCAAACTTGGTTGGCTAACATTGTTCCGGTTCCGAAGAAAGACGGGAAAGTCAGGGTGTGTGTCGACTATCGGGATTTAAACAGAGCAAGTCTCAAAGATGATTTCCCACTACCAAATATACATATACTGATCGACAATTGGGCCAAGCATGAACTCCAATCCTTTGTAGATTGCTTCGCCAGTTATCATCAGAATTGGATGGACGAAGAAGACGCGGAGAAAAAAGCTTTCATCACGCCGTGGGGAGTGTACTGTTACAAAATGATGTTGTTTGGTTTCAAGAATACTGGGGACACCTATATGAGGTCCATGACAACCATTTTCCATGACATGATACACAAGGAGATAGAAGTATATGTGGATGATGTCATCATCAAATCCAAGAAGGCCACAAATCACATAGCAAATTTGAGAAAGTTCTTTGACCTGCTACGGAAGTACAACCTAAAACTGAATCCCGCACAATGTGCCTTTGAAGTTCTGCCAGAAATTGCTAGGGTTCATTGTCATCCCCCGAGGAATTGAGTTAGACCCGTCAAAGGTCAAAGCTATCCAGGAGTTACCACCACCAAAGAACAAGAAGGACGTGATGAGTTTCTTGGGGAGTCTCAACTACATCAGCCACTTCATAACGCAATCAACTGTAATATGTGAACCAATTTTCAAAATGTTGAAGAAGGATGCCGCCACCAGCTAGACTAAAGACTGTCAGAAGGCTTTTGACAAAATCAAGGAATACTGTCCACACCAGCAATCCTAGTCCCGCCAAAACCTGGTAGACCATTACTACTATACCTTTCCGTATTGGATGGGGCTTTCGGTTGTGTCTTGGGACAACATGACGAGATGGGGAGAAAAGAGTAGGCCATATATTATCTGAGCAAGAAGTTCACACCTTACGAAGCATGGTACACCCTGATGGAACGCACTTGTTGTGCTCTGACATGGATAGCCCAGAAACTGAGGCACTACTTATGTGCTTATAACACATATCTTATATCGAGAATGGATCCACTAAACTATATCTTTCAGAAGCCTATGCCTACAAGAAATATGACCAAATGGAAAATATTGTTGATTGAGTTTGACATCATCTATGTAACTCAGAAGGCAGTTAAGGGACAGGCATTAGCAGATCATCTTGCAGAAAACCCTGTAGAAGGAGAATACGAACCACCGAAAACGTATTTTTCTGATGAACAAGTGTCATTCGTAGGAGAAGATATAGCTGAAGCCTACAACGATGGAGAATGTTTTCGACGGAGCTGCAAACTTCAATGGATTCGGTATCGGAGCCATTTTGGTGTCAGAAACCGGTCAACACTACCTGGTGTCCGCAAAACTCAGTTTTCCGTGCACCAACAATATGGCGGAGTATGAAGCCCGCCTATTAGGGCTCAATTTGGCTGTTGGCGTAAATATTTAGGAATTGCTAGTGATTGGTAATTCAGACCTGCTGGTGCATCACATAAGGAGAATGGGCTACAAAAAACACCATGAAAAGATACTACTATATCTGCATCACGTACAAGAGATGATGAAGAGGTTAACGAAGATAGAGTTCCGACCTGTCCCCAGAATCCCGAATGAATTCGCAGATGCACTGGCCACTTTGTCCTCCATGATACAACACCCAGAAAAGAATTTCATTGATCCCATTCCTATGAGAATTCATAATCGGCCAGCTTACTGTGCTCATGTTGAAGAAGAAACATATGGGAATCCATGGTTCCACGATATTAGGGAATATCTGGCAAAAGGAGAATATCTAGAGCATGCATACCACACTCAGAAACACGCACTTCGGAGGCTGTCCAACCATTTCGTCCAAACGTAGGAATTCTGTATAGAAGAACTCCTGATCTAGGGCTATTATAGGGTGTTGACGCCAAAGAAGCCTCCAAATTGCTTGAAGAGATACATTCCGGAACCTGCGGTCCACATATGAATGGTTTTGTCCTAGCCAGGAAGATACTCAGAGCCGGATACTTTTGGATGACTATGGAAACAAACTGCATCTGGTATGTCTAGAAATTTCATCAGTGCCAGATACACGCAGATATGATAGGGTACCTCCACATGAACTTAACGCAACAATTGTACCTTGGCCTTTTGCTGCCTGGGGAATGGATGGCATCGAACCAATCGAGCCCACGACTTCAAACAGGCACAGATTCATTCTAGTGGCCATCGACTATTTCACAAAGTGGGTTAAAGCTGCATCTTACAAAGCTGTAACCAAGAAATTCGTCGCAGATTTTGTCACGGACCGTATCGTTTGTCGATTCGAGGTTCCAGAATCCATCATCACTGACAATGCCGCCAATCTCAATAGTGATCTAATGAAAACCATGTGTGAAACATTCAAAATCAAGCACAAAAACTCCACAGCATACCGACCTCAAATGAATGGAGGCGTGGAGGCCGCCAACAAGAACATCAAGAAGATACTAAGGAAGATGGTAGAGAATCAAAAACAGTGGCACGAGAAGTTACCATTTGCCTTATTGGGATAATGTACCACAGTTCTCACATCAACCGGGGCAACTCCTTATCTATTGGTCTACGGTATCAAAGTCATCATCCCCGCCGAGGTAGAAATTCCTTCTTTAAGAATTATACAAGAAGCTGAACTCAGTGATGCGGAATGGATAAGGAGACGCTATGAACAATTAGCTCTCATTAACGGAAAAAGAACGAATGCAGTGTGTCATGGTCAGCTTTATCATAACAGAATGTCCAGAGTATTCAACAAAAGGTTCAAACCTAGACAATTCACACCGGGGCAGCTGGTGCTGAAACGGATCTTTCCACATTAGGATGAAGCCAAAGGGAAATTCTCACAAGGACCTTATATGGTTCATAGGTTACTAACAAGAGGAGCACTCACACTCGCAAAGATGGACGGAGAAATTTGGCCAAAGCCTATCATCTCAAATGCAGTCAAAAGATACTATGTTTAAACTATTTGCATTTCTTCATATGATGTATTTGAACTACGCTTGACCTGATTTCCGTTTAAGAGAGGATACGTAGGCAGCCCTGTGGGCTCGGTCACAATACAATAAAATTTCTATTTTCCCCATAATTAGAAATTGGGGCAGAAATTTCAGCCAACGACACAGTATGCGGAATAGCCAGAAGTTCGTCCAGATAACTGGGCCAGAATTTTGAGGGTCAAAATTCTATGTGAAGAAGGTCGTAATGTCTCTAATAATGTCACAGTTACTGGTTCATCTAATCAATTTTTAAATCGCATATTACTATGTTTTGAAAATTGTGCATACGTATTTTTCGAAAACTTTAATATTTAGCCAAATGCTACCCATGGTAACTCGAACATGACTCTAGTGTGGAGTGGATCAAAGCAAGCAGACAAAGGCACGAACCAACCTCCCCCACAAAACTCACAATTTTTCTTTGAATGCAGGAACATGGATAGTCGCCAGTACATGCACACCTTAGAATCACTATCTCCACAACCACAAAGCTACCAGACTCGTCTCCAGCTAAGATATACTCTGCCATCACTTATTATTTATTCATTGCATGAGACTAAGCATTGTCTATAATCCTACATAAAGGCTAAGCATTGCCTTCCATTACATGAGACTAAGCATTGTCTCAAATCTTGCATGAGGCTAAGCCCTGCCTCCTTAATTGCATAAGGCTAAGCATTGGCTTCCCCTTACATGAGACTAAGCAAAGTCTCAAATCTTGCATGAGGCTAAGCCCTGCCTCCTTAATTGCATAAGGCTAAGCATTGGCTTCCCCTTACATGAGACTAAGCAAAGTCTCAAATCTTGCATGAGGCTAAGCCCAACCTCGTCAATTGCATAAAGCTAAGCTCTGCCTTCCTATTGCATGAGACTAAGCATTATCTCAAATCTTGCATGAGGCTAAGCCCTGCCTCCTCAATTGTATAAGGCTAAGCATACCCTTCCCCTTGAATGAGACTAAGAATTGTCTCAAATATTGCATGAGGCTAAGCACTGCCTCCTCAATTGCATAAGGCTAAGCTCTGCTATTGCATCAAATCTTGCATGAGGCTAAGCGCTGCCTCCTCAATTGCATAAGGCTAAGCTCTGCCTTCCTATTGCATGAGACAAAGCATTGTCTCCCATCCTGCATGAGGCTAAGCCCTACCTCCTCAACTGCATAAGGCTAATCATTGCCTTCCCATTTCATGAGACTAAGCATTGTCTCTCCTTGCATAACCACAAATTTTGCGCTCTATTCCAAACCTTGCATTATTCTCTTCTCTCGGGACTAAGCTCTGCTCCCAACTCTACATATGACTAAGCTCTCTCTTGTTTTACCTCAAGCATCATGTCTCTGCATCTCATGGGCTAATACATAGCCAATTTGTCCAAAGGCGTCATAGTCCGAAGGCATCATCCTCATAGCCAGAAGACACCATGCCATGACCTGAGGATCTCTTAATCTTGCACACCATTATTCAAAGGCATCATGGTTCGGAGGCACCATCTTCATAGACCGAGAACATCATTTGATGGCATGCGAATCCTTTACCGCACAATTCATGGCCCATGACATCATGGTCTAAGGACGTCATCCTCACTATCCAAAGACGATCTCATGGTCCAAAGGAAATTTGCATCATGTTTAAATTTATGTGATAATCTATATGCGCGCATTGTATTTTGAGTTGCAAGTAATCCGTTAAGTAATCGTTATCCTAACGGGAGCAATCTTCGCTCCAGTTCATATCCTTCAATTATTTCAAACGTAACCGATCACCGTCCGTTACTCATCCGATAGCCGTTCAAACATCCATGACCATTCCCAGGTACTTCCATTCTGATATCGTCCTGTCCCGAAAAGCTTGTCTGTTCCTACAACAATTCCATCGGTATATTTCACCGCTGGATCCAGAACTACGCATAGCCTGATTCTTATAATACCATGGATATGTAGGCAGCTCAGGGACTAGAGTGCGGCTTATATTTCTCAAAACATTCCATTCGTTCAAAATCGATCATCATTTCTTTATCCGAAAACTCTTTCATCCTTCTCAGGTAAAGAGGGGCAGCTGTTGATACCCAATTTTTTCCTCATGTTTTTCAAATATATACATATATATTTTCAAAATAGTTTACATGCATCATCATTTGATCTACAAACATATACAAGCATTTTTCATAATTTTTTATGATTTTTAAAGGCTTTTTCAAATATATATATATATATATATATATATATATATATATATATATATATATATATATA